>JAODJX010003938.1:0-19569 GCA_026776945.1 Isichthys henryi
GGAAACCGGAGTACCTGGAGGAAACCCCACGACGACATGGGGAGAACATGCAAACTCCGCACACATGTGACCCAGGCTGGGACTCAAACCCGGGTCCCAGAGGTGTGAGGCAACAGTGCTAACCACTGCACCACCATGCCGCCCCCTATATATATTTATATGAATATGTGAAATCAATTCCATTTTAATTCTACTTCCTTATATTCAAAGTCGAACTGCAATTGTGCACCATGTTTTCAATCAATTTATGAACTGAATTTGATTTTCAAAGTCATTCTCAAGTCACTTCTGAATGGTGCACAACTACAGGTGTTAGAACAACGAGCCTCATTTGCGCTAATTTATCTACTTCATAGTTTTATATTACAATATTGACCTCTTATTACATCATCATTATTATTTTGTCCAAAAAAGCACATCAATGTGCTTTTCTCATCTATTTTGGCTGATTTCTATGTCTCTGTGACAGGACAACAGGCAAAAGTTAAAATACAAAATGACGTAGAAAATAAAGAGTGGGTCGGACCACTCGTAAATCTATGAATGAGATAAACTAATTTAGTTAAGAAGGGTTTCGGGAATCGCGTGCTAATTAACGATCAGTTATAAGTACTAGACAATGAACTACTTAGCATTATGAAACTTTCAAGAAAGCCACCCCTGATTAACAAAAAATTAACAAAATGTTTTGTCCCTCATCTGAAGCCCTGGTGATTATTGCGCATGTATGATATAATATCGACGTGATATCACCCAGCCTTATTCACAAATACATGATCAATATGAAAACCATTATGATAATTGTGGCTGTGAGCTGATAATGCTGTTTACAGTCAGCCATAATCAGCAGATTAGGAACATTTTGGTTTCTCAAATTACAACAACGCCAGAGAGAGAGTAGTTAGTCTTGGTCATATTGTCTGTGGGCTCTATTATGCCAAACTCAGATACGTTACTGGAAAAACATCCAACATGCAAACTCATGAGATGACATCACTTGATTGTGTCTACAATCAGACCAAGTCAGAATCAGCCTCTAGAGGCTAGTCTCCTTAACACACCTAAAGCACTTTTGCCAGGAAATTCAGACCAGGCTGAAAAAATAATTCTGGCTATGGCTTGTTTATCACTACAGATACGGTATATTGCCATACTCAGTAGTAGAGTACATGGGTTTTGGACAAGATTTAGTTCATTATCATTGTATAGGCGCTTTCACACTGAAGTTCCAGAACCCGGCCCCTGCTTACAAGTCCCTGGGCTGTCTCAACCAGGAACTTTTGCAGCTCCTGGCTACTTTTATGTGTCACTTTCACACCACACAACAGGACCTGGGACCTTTATGATAAAAAAAAGCATGAAAGATGCACAAAGTTCATAGGTTAAACTTCACACACGATTTTATATGAAATTTTTTATAAATTTTAGTTTTTTATAGGAAACTACTAAGCTTTTATATTTTACTGATTCAACTGATTTTATGATTCTTATTACCTACAGATCGATCTTTTTTGTTCCACAGAATAAAAAACAATGTAACGTTATCCTGCCAATAAACTGGCAAGTTTCACTGCCATGATATTATGCAAAAGCGGATTGGTTATCAATTGAATTTTCTGATGCAGAAATATGGAGATGCAACTGATTAATTGACGTTTTAAATTTAATTGAGGTACAAAAATAATTCCATATGCTCAATTTTTGCTCTGTTACTTCCACACTAGTTCTACTTCCTGCACTTTTATGTAACTTCCAAGTAGGCCCTAGTGCTTGTGGTCAACCAATCAGCATGTTATCACTGTAGCCACATCCCGTGTCCGAACGAAAACCATCCAGTCTATAGTAGTTCTAAAAAAGGCTTCCAGAACAGCTTCTGAGGAACTGCAAAATTAGTATTTAAAAGTATTTAATGTGTTCCTTTTCAAGATTATCTAGTGTATGTAAAATTTTATGTAAAATTTAAAATATATACTTTGCTTCTGTAATAAGAACCCTGTGAAACATAATTACCTGTCCTGAGGTACTTCCACCTTGCTGAAAACCCTTTGAGAAACCTGACAGCATGCTGGGACTGTGAACTGGCTTTGTGAACTTAGGTACGACACAGAAAACCACGCAGACTATGGGGGAGGCAGTTCTCCATGTGAAGTCCCACATGACATACTGTAGATCAGATTAGCCACGGTTCATTGTTTACTAGGACAGACAGAAGGGCCCAACACACACACAGGTACCATTAGGGCTGGTGTTCCCATCCTGATACTGTGTAGGGCCCCCAGAGGGCAGTGTCCAATATTACAGCTCATAAGTTCTTCAGTTTCAACAATATGCCCCACAACTTGGTGAGAAATAGCAGCTGGACAGAAAGTTGTATAGCAAGAAACACACCAGGAATCCCATTTTTATTTATTTTTTTTTTTTTTAAGCAAATTGATTCAATTAGCCAAGGGGTACCTAAGTTAGTCAGGCTAAATGTCAGTTTAGCAGGTGGAATTGAAGTAGCAGGCAGGTGGGCCAGATTCCATGCAGACCCCAGTACACATTAATGAATGCTGAACCTCACCTTTCACCCTGTCATTCTTGTAGAGGGGGATTTCTCCTTCAGCTTGGGGCTGGTACGACTTGACCACCACAAAGTGCCTGCCAGGCACAGCACTATACAGTTTGCGCTTTGGGCCCTGGTGCTCCGGACCAGGGTGGCCCTCCCGGCTGGAGCTGGGGCTGCGGGAAAGAGCAGAGGGGATGACGGTGAGGAGAGCTGGTCGACCACCTACGGTCTGCATCAGACTGGCCTCATCTCAGTTCCCCCTTGAGCGGTAAACACTTTTATAGATTTGTGCTCCTGATGTCAACCTAATTTTACCATTGGGGATCCATAAAGTATATTCTGTACCATTTTATTCAATCTATTTCACATAAAAATAGCAGTAAGCACAGGAAACAGGGTCAAATGAAATAATATGTGCAGAACTGTGACGCTGACGTCTTCATCAACCAGGGAGCATACAATAAGACACAAACTGCTTGAAATAGCCACATATAAACGCAGGATCTCACGCACCACAGAGTAATAACATACACATGTAAAATTGAACATTAGTAATGTATACACTAATGGAAGTCTATGCAAAAAATTATTCAAGATACAACACAATCAATCTATATTTCACAGCAAATTAATTTTAACATTACAATACATAATGATTGCACTATTACCATTAAATTACTGTTCAGTTGTCTCTGGAAGAACTATTATCAACCTCTGTGCATCTGCAACAAGCTTCTGTGTGTATCGCTAGCTATGGTAGGCTCACCAGACTCAAATATTTTAGATGCAAAGTGACGTATGGGTTCCCTCTAGTGGACAAAAGAAGCAATATTTATGACCTACTTCAGGAGCGGTCACATCTGGCCCATCTACCTTCAAACGCATTTCATTTTAGTTAAAAAAGATCTTTAGAATAGGCCAAATCCAAAAATCATTTTGTCTACATGTCTTATTCTTGGATTAATCGATTTCTGCACAATACAAATAATACATATCTTAGCATCTCCATGGGGAAAGGGCTATGAAAGAGTTTTGAAGTGGTTCATGTGCAATATTACTACCTCTTAAAACTCACTCATGTTCATCTTCCTAATGGCTTAGATTAGTTTTAATATGCACGGAATACAGATTGAAATACATATCTGTGCAGCACATCAGTTTGCTAACATTAACGTTTGACTAATCACACATGCAACTTTTCACTATAAGCATACCAGTGAAAAACAACGTCTCTCAGCAAAAAGAAAAATAAGGAGATAATTACATTACTAAAAAATTTTGAGTGGTGTTCTGTGCTGGCAGCTTTCAAGTGATCTCATCTCAAATAACTGGCGTACCTGAAGTACAATAGAGTGTTTTTCATTTGAAAAGTAGTTTTGACATATAACAGGGCAAACTATCAAAAGTCGAGATAATTCTCTCGTCAGTTTGTCTTTTGCTGCACTCTTAAGATCCCTTGTTTAGATACAGAGTGATCCATGTTGCGTAAGTGTAGAAGGCTACGTTAGTGCAGAAGCCACTTTCCTACACTGTGAGGGGACTGGGTTAGCTGCAAGTAGGCCAGAGGAAGATGAGCTGAAGGTTAAACCAAGTTGGATATAGAGCCTGATTCACTGTGCCTGCAGAACTGATAAGACTCCATTTGGGATGCAGTCTAATTAAAACAACATACATTCATTAGCTCTTCCAAATAGCAAATTGTCCATTTCATTTTAATGATCGTTTTCCAAAAAAAAAAAAATAATACAATAATAATCAGTTACAGTATCATTGCATGTCTGTGTTGTTTACTGGTCTTTGACAACTGAGCAATCAAGAGGAAAGAAACTTATTGTAGTAACAACAGTACTAGCAGTAGTAATAATGAAAACATGTAGTCTATGACACCACAAACAAGGTCATTTAACATTTGCCTTACTAGACAGACTGATCATAGACAAGCAGCATGCCACAAAATGAACATGACCTGAACAACCTTGTATGGCAGCACACAGCTGTGAGGCAGGACAACAACCTCCTGGTACGTGGAGCAAACCACAGCCCGCCCCTAGCCTCCCACACAAACTGACTTAGTCAGACACAGGATCTCTCATCTGTACCTGGAGCATTTACCAAGGCCAGCACAGTGCAGCCTGGCAGCAACAAGAGCAACACAGCAGCATCAGACATGGCCTTACCACGGCACCATCCATCCTCACCGGTAAACAGTACATTTACTTGTTTAGCAGATGTTTTTTGTCCAAAGCAAAGCACAACTGAGGATCAACTGTGAGCAATTGGGGTTAAGTGCCTTGCTCAAAGGCCAACAGTGATATGCTGACTCTGCGGGCCACAGGATATGAACTCACTCACCTTCTGGACATGGGCACAGATCCCTAACCAGCAGAGCTATACTCCAGTCTAGTAATAATACATGGCTCCACTGCTCTGGATACCCACAGTAACATTGCCTTGTTGTCAAAACTCAGCAAAACCAGGACTTAGGCCAAAAAGTACTAGCTTATGACAGCAATACAAAACTCTTACCAGTATTCCAGTGGGAGCCACAGGGTGGGACTGGTATTGTAAGCATCAATAATGAAGGGCCAATTCAATGACAGTAATTACCTAAGCTGTATCCTCCCCAAGTGCCCTGTATATGGAACCATAACACTAATATGTATTCTACAGACATGCAATACGGAGAGCAAGAGATGGAGAGGAGATCACCTTAGCCAGTACATATTTATCTGCACTTACTCAACCTGGAGGGAGACAAAACTTCCATTTGCTCATTTTGTCTTGAAGGAAACTACAGATTCATTTTACACTAAAAATGATGTTTTTTTATTTTTCCTTTCGGCTTAAGTGTTCATTTTGACTTTTAAACTGCGTTTACCTTACTGCTACCAAAACATCACTTACTAACTAGACTCTGCTACAGGCACAACGTATGTAAGCAGCAATCCATGAATTGATATTAATGCATTTTCACAGGGACATTACGAATGAATAAGCAAGAATATTACTTGTTGTGATTAGGCATTTTCATGCTTTTTGAAGTTTCATTTCTAGTCACATTTGAGCAGATTAGGGTGGAAGATCCCTGCAAATCAGAAAATTCATGAATAACCTCCTAACCTGAAACCATAACAGTCTACCAGTATGACCGATAACATAAAAAGTCTATTTATTACCAATTTCTAAACAAACTGTCATCACAACCTTTTTCCTCTCAGAAACACTTTCAGAATCACTGGTTCCACTATGTTCTATTTAAAATGAAAAGTCAAGGTTACTGATACAGTAAGTTAAAGCGTTACTGTGAGGAACGAGAGATTACATGGTCACAAAGACAGTCAGGTTGGTTTCCGAGACCAAGATATGCGGCTTACCCAAGCCAATGGGTAGATGACTGTTTTTTTAAATTTAACCAAAAATTATTTTTACTATTAAAGGTACAGTATGCACTTACAATAACAGATATTGAATAACACAAATAAATATCATTTTATGTGATCCAAATCATTCTCAGTATTGTTTATATATTTCTGGCTTATGCGTTTCTTGTGAGTTTCTGTGAACTTTTGGCAAGCTCCAAAAATCTTATTGTTCACGGCCAACTCGCGAATAACCAAAACTGCGAATGTCAAATTCACAAATCTACAGGGACCATACATGTTATTTTTCAAAAAAAAACGTAAGTATTATTTAACCATACGATACGTACGCATATCTAATAAAAATAACTTTTCACATTTTCCAATTTATTTCGTATTGATTTGCAGTGGTAACAGAGCATGTTAACAAATGAACACAGCGCGTCTTTTAGATATGCCTGCGACCCCCCGCCTTACTGGGCTCTCTCTCCTCTCTGATTCTGATTTAACCTCAGCTATACTCAATTATTTATGCAAACAATACATAAAGATTATACAGATACTCTGTGTAACAAAGACTTACATATAATACAGAATTATATATTGAACAAAATGTGACAAATGTGATTAGATAACGCGTGCAATATGTAACCTATCTAATATGAAATCTATCAATAAACATGGCATGTGCAGAAACATACAGCACTTCAAGGTATAGCTTCAGCCCTGGGCCCACTTATGCGATCGTTCTATATGTTAGACCACAGTTACTGTAGCCAAAACGCACTGGGGTTCGGAGCTACGAGGCAGCCCAGTTTGACTCATTGGCAGTCAGTGTTGTCCCCCCAACAGTTCCCCTCCTCCCTAGGGCCAAATGGGACACGTTTCCATAGCATGCAGTGTGGAGCAACAGAAAGTGGGGCAGAGCTCCATAAAGCCGGGCAAGGAGCGCAGTCTCTGGGCACTTGGGGCCCCGGGTGCCGGTATCAAAGTGCTGAAGGTCAAAGCCAAAGGCAGCTTCTAAGGGGAATGAACTCTGACAGAGAACTGGGGCAGTGCAAAACCACCTCCTTCATAAGGTACTCTCATATGCCACACGAATTAGTCCCTCATTTTGCAATATTAACATGTGCATTGTAGTCGCTGAGAAACCCCCACCTAATGATCAACACAAATAAGAAATAAGAACCCCACAATCCACCAAGATACAGTAAAGATAAAGACCTGTCTGTGACCTGTCTTTGTGCCATTGTTGAGACTGAGCACTGCAATGACAGAACTACAGAAAAGGAGGATGATGATGCTGTGGACGGGAAGTGGGCTAGAAGATCAGCAAAATGAGTGCATAGCAAAGGAAGAGGAACCAGAGTGTTTTACTTTACAGTGCCATTTGGGATTTGAACAGAAAACATTAGGAGGTCATAAAGCAGAAATGGGAGTGAAAAGCAAAGCAAGCAAGCAATGCGTAATGTGCAACATGAAAACAAACAGATCGAATGAAAATCTAACATCAGACTCATGATCCAAACAAACCTAAACAAAAGCTCACACTACTTGCTCATTCGTAAACTTAAAGACTGTTACACAACATCTATAGCACATCTGTTTCTTTAGGAGAGAAGACAGTCGTTCTGTCTGAAATACAAAAGAAAAGAAACCAAGATGCACATACGAAATGAGGAAATTAGACAATGACTAGGAAGAATAGCAACACACGATCAGGGATAATGTTGGAGGAAAGTGCCACTAATCAGCTCTGAGCTTGAATGCATCACTCAAAAATAAAGCAGTGGCTGAATCTGTAGAATCTGTCAAGAATTCATTCAAGAAGTCATTCGTCAATGTGAAGAAAAATGCAACCAATCGCAAAACTCCCTTTGTCTGTATATCTTAGTCAAATGCTTGCCCAAGTACCGTGACGAACTGTTGGGTGCAACATTATACTGTTGCACCCAACAGTCCGTCATGCAGGAAAAAAAAAGCACTGAGACACAGATGCTGTAGTTGCTGAATGGGGGGCGTCACACTCACCCACACATACTTCTGCTAACAGCTACATGCTGTGTGAGTCAGTATCATGTGGATTCTGTTTCTTAATGGCTTCAATAACCACCCAACGACAGGCATAGAATCCATGCTATTTACAGCACACTGCACTGGTAGCTGAATCAAAATCAACAACAGAAACATGCAATTATCAGATAAGGTCAGAAACGTAATAAAGGAGTATTTGCTGAAACAGCTGAAATGCCTCCCTGTGTGTGCGCGCCATTGTGGGATGTTACCTAATACACTATGGAATAAAGGCTGAAATTCACACCCCTGTGTGACCATAGCCATAGCAACCGCACCAATTTCTAGGGGAAAGTGTCCCACTTTAACAATGTGTTCTGGTGTCAGTTAAATTAGTTGGATTGGGACAGGGTGGGAAGTACTCACTAGCAGACCTTGACTGAGGAAGAGAAATCAAATGTGCATGTGTTCACGTGTGTGGTGTGAGTTTTCCAGGTCAAATAGTCTGTCTTTGTGGAGAAATGGCTGCCCTATTGAGCAATTTAATTTTGCTCATGGAGATTGTACTGGCTCACATAAGAACCACCTCTCAGACCCCATTTCCCACATCTGTCCCAGAGGATTGGCAACTGCCACAGATGTGCTCATGTATGTGAGCAACTTGCACACAGCCTCAACTGCACGATCACACGCTTCACAATCTGGGCCGCTAAGATGCTGTCATCACCTCCCAAGATGAACGTTTTCTGTTCCCAGACTTCAACTACAAACCTGTGTCCTTATCTATTCCCACAGCATGTGCCTTACACAACTTTTACACATTTGCCTATTTATATAGCTGTCTATTTATTAAAGGCATTTAGGTTAAGTGCCTTAGTCAAGGGTAAAAATGCAGCTGCCAGCTAGAAACTCTGCCAAACTTTTTGACTCTTTTGACCACTATTTCCCAAACAATAAGTATTGGTGTTTCTTTAACAATAAGTATTTTGTGTTTCTTTAATAGACACTCTTTGTAGGCAGAGGGTGCTATATCATAAGTAAACAGCAGGGAAATCCAAATTAACACTGGATGCTATGAACCTACGCCTACACTTGCATAATACTAGCCATTTTATTGCATGCCCAATGATATGAAGTGGATCAGGACCTCAAAAGATTCTCCCTGTCCCTCATGAGGCCTTGGCTTTAGGAGATCTTCAAGCCCAATATGGTACAGGTCATGTTGGGAGGGCATGGAGGGGATTGCATAAAGGTACTTACAGAAGGGAGGGAGATTAGAAAGCATAAACAGAGCCCATGCTCCTCAAACCCTGCTCACCTGATCTGCCGCTGTTGGGGCTGTCTCCGGACCTCCTCCCCCAGGCGGTTGAGGGAGGGCGATCGGCTGCGAGGTGCACGGGACCCCCTGCCCATTGTCTTCACTGTGCCATTGGGGTTGTTCTGCATCTGCTGGAGCAGTTGAGGCGAGAGGCTGCGGTGGGAAGAGGAGGCCGACAAGGCGGCGGCAACCGACGGCGACCAGTCCAGGGGCAGGTTGTTCACGTTTAGGTTGTTGTCACTGTTCGAGCGCAACAGCACACGTGGGGCAGCGAGGGTGCTCTGGGTACCGCGTCGCCGCTGGGAGTACGCCGGTGCCTCGCGGAAAGGCACTGGGGAACAGAGGATGAGAAAGGGATGTCATGTTTCCATCACGTCTGCACAAATCATGTTAACAGAAAACCAATACAGAATCTTGCTCATTCAAGGCTAAATTTGAGACATAATAGCAGAAATAAGTGAGATGATTGGAGCAGCCACAATGCAGAAGGCTTCTCTCCTAGTCTGATGGTGGGCATCACAAACTTGGGCTCGGAGAACTCAAGATCAAGAGTAATTTGTCATTCCTCATATTACAGATGAGTGTAATAGTTCCTTTTGGCACTGCATTGCGATTTGATACACCAACAGAGAATAAAAATTAAGGACATAGTTAAACGATAAATAAGTGGTAATAAAAATGATCATAAACGAAAACATAATAATAATAATAATACAGAATAAAGAAACATGCATTAACCGGCATTTATGAGGTTATATGAATTTCTTGTGGCAGTAGTACAACTGAAGAGTCATAGTAGTAACAGGTATAAAGGAAGGTGCAGTTAATGCGTGATACTAAAGTAGAACGGAATTATGCCGTGAGATAGCCTGTGAAGAAAAAAAAAATAATTATTTGACCCAGCTGTTTCGCAACCTTCTTCCTTAAGGTAGGGGCTGGTCCTAGGATGTATACAAAGGAAGATACTCCCAGTCCCTGTACTACTCACTGAATTAGTGGCCGGGATATGGAATTCACTGCCCATTAATGTAATTTCCACTTATGCACACCTGGAGTAGTAAGAGTTGTGGTTTCCTACTCCCCTGGAAGCAGTGAGCCAGGGGCTATATCAGTCCTCTGGTACTGACTGAGGCATGCAGAAGGTCATGGCAAATAGCAGAGCCTAATGACTCATCTCTTTGCATCATTAATTATGCATCTCTGTTTCTGTGAATGTGTAACTGAGACAACAAATGACTGGGAAGCCTCATGACAACACAAACATAAGCATGAATGCATCACTTTGGATGTGTCTTACGTAAGTACACAGCGTGATAATTCTTGGCCCAGACTCCATGGACTACGACTAGTAAACACAGCATTACTAGTTATGAGTATTTCGAGTAGCCAAGCTTTTCTGAATTCTATAGCACTGCGTTCACAGCATCCAGGACACAGCCCTCTGAGCATCCACTTAGAACCCTCAATGTGCTGCTTACATCAAGGCTCACTGACCTCTCTTCTCATGCTCTGATTAGGAGATTATGCTGCATACAGAGTTAGGCTAAAAACCTGACCCAGACCCACCCTTGGGCTTACTGCTTCATCAAAAAAGGAAGACATTTTAGAAGCAGCCAGTGTTCAACTGATTGAAAAAATATCTATCAGCTAATTTCCCAGAACACATCGATATAAATGGGTGGCATGGTGGTAAAGTGGGTAGCACTGTTGCCTCACACCTCCGGAGCTGGGTGTTCAAATCACACCTCCGTTGTGTATGTGTGGAGTTTGCATGTTCTCCGCATGTTGTGTGGATTTCCTCTGGGTACTGCAGTATCTTTCCACATTTAATCCAATCCAAAGACATACAGCTAGGTTCACTCCCTAGTGTGTGTGTGTGCATGCTTATGTATATGAGAGATGGACTGGCATTCCATCCAAGCTATACCTCAGCCTTGTGCCCTATATTGTCTAGGACAGACTCCAGTGGCCTGTATTACGAAGTGGGGTTACTGGCTTGTCGGGGTAATTTAAGGTACCGCAGTTTAAATGGACTTCATATTCGTTCACTTACATTTTGCCCAGATCACCTTAAATCCGACAAGTTACCCCAATAAGCCAGTAACCCCACTTCAGAGTACAGGCCCCAGGCCTCCCTGAGATACTTACCTGGATAAGCAAATTGAGGATGGATGGATGGAGGGACAGATATCTATAAAATGGATGAAATGGTAGTTACATGGAGAGCACTGTTGCTGCACCTTGCACTTTTTGGGACGGGCTCCAAGCCAATTGTGACTCTGTATTGAATAAGGATAAAGCATGATCGTCTGGGTCACAATAGGCTACTCTCATGATCCTCCTTGTCTATGTGGAACCCCAGTGAGGACGAGAAGAGGGGGGACCAGCTAATGAGGGACACCATGCATCTGATGAGACAGAAAGAAAAAAAAAGATGCAGAAGCATCACAAATGGCCTCAGAATGATTGGTGACGAAGCACACGATGTCACGTGAGGCCAAGCACATGCGAGTTACGCACACAGCTGCCAGATGATGCTTCAGCAGCTGGTGCCTGATGGCCACTGCATTCTGAGACCCCAGGGAGTGCTGGGAGGAACGAGGGGGTTTTTGGCTGCATGTAGATGATGGCTGACACCCAGCTCCCACCTTCATGCATGGTCACTCCACAAGCCGTGACAAAAAACATGGGCACAGAGCAGCTGGAAGCCAGTGCGCAACAGCTCAGCCCTGAAATAGCTACAGACAGCTTAAGCAGGGAGTTATAACACTGGATTATCACAACAGCTTTTTGCCTTTTCAAATCTCTTACTTCTCTGAACATTAAAAAAGCATGACTTACATAACAGCAGAAAGAAATCACTCTATATTATTTACTGCTTGTCAACACATGCCTGCAACAAAGACCAGAAAAGCCACATCCTTGAGGACCTAAAGCCAAAGCTGTTATTATTGTTTATTTTTCCTAAAATGTCACTTTCACGAAGAAAATGTTACATTATGCAGTGAAAAGAAAGAAAGGACAGACCCAGCTTAGGTAGAAAATTATCTTCTACTCTCTCTGACAGGGTTGTTTATAACAAGTGGCATGGACACTTCAGCGGGTGTTTTTGTTCCCCATGAAATGCACATGCAACATCTTCCATTTCCCTCTGTGCAAAGGATGCCTTGATCGGCCACCGGCCCGAGCATATCACAGTACCAGGGTTACGATGACCTCGAGAGGAAGAACAGAACCCCCCCTTCATTCTGCCTTGCCAGTCTGATAACCATCACATCGTCACCAAGATTCCTCTAAGAAGCGAAAAGACAAACCTGAAGAAGGACCTCTATTAGATTTAACGAAGAAACATCAATTGTTGTGAGGAAATCTCTCAAATTCAAAGAAACAATAGTTAACAAAACTAAGTTCCCAGCTCAAGGAAATATTTTACGCAGGACCAGACACTTCGACACTTACATTACAGCGCGTCATTCAGGAAAAATAAATGCATGTATATAAAATATGTACACATATTTTCCATATTATACATGTATATGTTTATACGTTTATGTAACATTGGCTTTCAAATAAGAACATCGCAAGAATTTTAGGATACTTTTATTTTTATAAACAGTTCTAAAATTAAATATTTATATATATATATATATATAGTTAAAGTAGGAGTGAAGTCTAAATCCCAGAGAATAAAAGCAGTCTTCTTACCTTCTTTCTTAAAGGCATTTAGTAAGGACTTCATTTTCCTCACTTCTTCACTTTTCACTCCGACCCGTTCATAGTAATGTGACACAAACGACGAAAAGGACGAAAACCAGAGCAAGTGACGAGAGAAGGAGCGCAGCGAGTCCCCGAGCCGCGGCGTGGCAGAGAGCTGTACTTTCCCTGGGCAGAAAGTGACTGGGGGAGCGTTTTACCGGCGCCGTGGCCACACAGCCCACCCCACATGACTGCGCCTGTCAGCTGAGAGTGGGACTGGCGGAGCGCAGACGGTACCGGGACAGAGCTCGGTAGCTTCGCGCCGCTCTTCGCGCTGACGGTCCATGTGAGCGCTAGCGCTGACGCGGCTCGCCTCGTGCCAAAGCGCCGCCTCACCTCGGCGCGCGAGCAAGTGCGCGGCTGACCTAACGCAGATTACGATCCTGTTTGAACTACCCTTTGTCATTAGTATATTTAGCCACGAACACGCGCTGTTTTCAGTTCCTGAGCATCTCTTTTCGCTCCTAACTAAATTGGGTCTAATCCGCCTTTGTAAAAGTAGCTAATTAAAAGAGATAATTACTTCTCCCAGTAAAAGTATTTTCAATTAAATGATCAGGTAACGCAATTTAATATGAACCCTACGTGTTACCTCTTTTTTGTACAAGGGAGTTTTCTATTTAACTGACACAGGCATGTATTAAATTGACAAGGCTAAATAACATTTTGGAGATTGGAGTTTAACCCTTCCTGAACATCTAACAGCTGTATTGGAAACAAGCCTTCTAGGTTGCTAGGCAACCCAAAAGGATTTCTCAAACCAGTTGCTTTGTTGAGGCATCAATGAAGTATTCTGCTATCTGTGGTAGTGTGGAGGTACTTATGTGGTACACTTAGGAATGATATCTACTTTTAACATTTTGCTTAGGGTTGTACATGGTTTATATAGTTCTGCGCAGATATTTTTGAAAGTTTTTATTAAAATTCAAGTGGGACTGCAGACCTATTTTAGCACTGACCTTAGCATGTCTTACACAAGGGTCCCGCATCAGGGCTTTGAGCAGAGTGGTTACCCCATCATCTCCCACACACTTTCAGAGCTGGTTTCCCCAAAGCCGTCTGTAACCAGGAATTAGACCTATTTATTTGCATTGTGTCCTTTGTTTTGCTCCCATATTGTCCACTCATTTCCACGGTTGGGGGTGGGGGTGGCATCTCCTCCCTCTAGCTACAGACAGATATTGTAAACCACAACAGCATAGCACTGAAGCGCTGCATTTGCCAGGGATATAAAAACATAATTGGTGTTGAAGAAGCTATCCCACAGCCTACATTTACTGTGTACATTTGCTACCGTTTTCCCCGAATACCTAAATTCATTACAAGGAAAGTTAAAAGCAGATGTAAAGCCAATATACTATAATTCTGGATCACATAGGACTTTAGTAAATGCATGTTATGTACCAGCTGGAACGTCACTTCAGTTAAGGCTGCCTTGTGAACCTGCTGGCCACACATACCATCGACTCAATGTGTGTATGTCCTGATGGTACCCTTCAAGTCTGTAGTATTTCCTTAAACACACGCAGTACCAAAGCATGGATGTTTTTTTAGAAAGTGAACATATAAACTAAAAGCATCTAAAATGATCTGAATTAAAAAGGCTACGTGTACAACAGCATAATTACAGCAAATCTGTCTGTTGAGAGTCAGGGACCCTCATTCAACTGAAATCCCAGATTATAATGTCTTAATTAAGACTAACTAGATAAACATAAACAAAAAACATACAAGCTGGGTGTGTCCTGCATCAGTTATAAACTGCACTTAGCAGTTTGGTGCCTTGAGACTGACCCAGCTGAAATCATGTGAGCCAGTGCCAGCGCCTTAATGAAGGACCGTCTGAGCATACACATAGGGTGGAGGCCTTGGTGACTGGGGGAGCCGAGATAAGTTAGCCTATCAGGCTAGATAAGTTAGCCTGTCAGCCTAGATAAGTTAGTCTGTCAGCCTAGATAAGTTAACCTGTCAGCCTAGATAAGTTAACCTATCAGCCTAGATAAGTTAACCTATCAGCCTAGATAAGTTAACCTGTCAGCTGAGATAAGTTAGCCTATCAGCCGAGATAAGTTAGCCTCTCAGCCATAAGTTAGTCTGTTAGCCATGATAAGTTAGTCTATCAGCCTAGATAAGTTGACCTGTCAGCCGAGATAAGTTAGCCTATCAGCCGAGATAAGTTAGTCTGTCAGCCTAGATATGTTAGCCTTTCAGCCTAGATAAGTTAACCTGTCAGCCGAGATAAGTTAGCTTCTCAGCCATGATAAGTTAGTCTGTCAGCCTAGATAAGTTAACCTGCCCCTGCAGTGTCTGTTTTATAGAGAATAGCTGGAAAGACATTATGAACTGGAGACACTAGCAGTGCACTCTAACAATGATGAACACTGCATAGGCCTTGTTTTCCTTAATTAAAAAAAACTATTCTCTCAAATGATCTGTGTGGCAACATGCAGCGCTATCCTTATTAAATCGATAAGCTTTAAACAAAAGAAATTAATCATTTTGCACTACACCAAATTCATTCTAAGCTCTAAAACCATTTTTATTTACAATTTTGCACACAGAAGTCATAATTAGAAGGTAATATAAGGTAACGTATGTGGTTACAATTTTGTTGATTATCATTGCAAGCATAAAATTACAGACTTGTTTTTCCTCAAATACTTTGATAGTGTTTCTTTGAGAACACCACTGACAAAATGTTATTCACTGTTTTTCACTTAGCATCTTTTTATAGGACTTTTTATAACAGACTCCATGTTTTAAGAAATTAAAACACATTTCCTTTTACTGTTTTAAAATGGCACAGCTAACATATGTCTCATTTTGGAATTGACAGAAAAAAAACCAAGGACAATCTTTACTGGGTCTCTTGTTACAGTTGGTTTGCCTCAGAAACATTCCAAATACATTATTATATGTATGCGCCATAACTATTACTATGCAATGCATTCCCAATTTATATCTAAAAAATGTGATAAGACTGTTTCATTATCATGCATAACTTTCCTCAGCAGTGAATGAATCACAATAACAGCTATAATAAAATCTAAAGAAATTGTTCAAGTTATTCATCTTGAGGTGTCTAAGAAATATAAAATTATAACTTGTATGATGCGTATCAGCTACTGTAGTTCAAACTCTGAGCTATTAGTTAAGTTCTCCCCAAATGAGCTTGATGGGCCGAATGGCCTCCTCTCGTTTGTAAATTTCTTATGTTCTTATGTTCTAAACTCAGCATAAAGAGTTAAGACCTCTGCTCACTGTGCATTTGGCTTAAATGCTAGGGTATGTATCATCTCTAGAGAACATACTAAATTCCGTCCCATCCATTAATTTTCCATAGCTGCTTGCTCTATGCAGAGTCATGTGGGTCTGGAACCTATGCTGGAAGCTACTGACGCAAGGCAGGGAATAACCCAGGATGGGACACCAGCCCATCACAGGCCACACAAACCATTCACACCTACAGTACAGACAATTTGGCAACTCCACTCTTCACCTTAGCATGTTTGGCATGAAAAACCAAAAACACAGAGGAAACCCCACAACAACATGGGGAGAACATGCAAACTCCATACATGTAGATCTGGGGCAGGGACTCAAACCCCAGTCCCAGAAGTGTGAGACACCCATGATAATCACTGTACCACCCAATATGCTCTGTATATATCTTTATACAGATCAATAAACACAAAATACAACTCTGGTGAAGAGCATGGGCACTTTTCTGAATAGATTTGAACAATAGCTTTTATTAATGCATTCATATTTGTGTAAGAAAATTGCAATGCTATTGTACAGTAATTGCAATACATTGTACAGTCCAGCTGAATATATGTCAACTGCTGTCAAAATATGCCAGAGCGATAAACAGCTGACACTTCTGTGATGTTTGAGGGAGATGTATTCCAGTTTATCTCAGACAGTTACCCAAATGGGTGGCTTTCTAGGTATCCACACCAGACACCAGTGACACCGTTGTGTTTGTTTTCACCAAAGATTATAGCCGGCCTGTACCATGAGTTCGAATACAGAGCTGTCAATCGCTAAGAGTCATATCAGGGGAGGATGAAAGTCAAGGAAATGTATTTACTGATTTACACCTGTTGTTTCCCCATCCGAACGCCATAGTTGTTCTACTTTCATTTACACGTACATCTCACACCAGGATAGCAGCGATATCCAGCACCTGCTTTCTGAGAAAACACTTTGGTGTAATAATAACAGATTTGCTGCTGCCACCAAAAACCCTACAGATTCAATTAATTCCACAGGGTGACCCCCGTTCAAGGTTAGGATAATGCAGCTGAAGTCCAACTCCAGCAGGCTCCTGACCTGCTCAAACTTGCCGTGCTGCACCCCTGACAAGGTCTTCCAATCAGCCATGCCTACTCCACATGGTCCTTCATGAACTTGTAAGAGGGTACAAGGGATTACAGGAATAAGCCTAAATTTTGGGACTTTAGACAAACACCTCAGCCATCTAACTGGAACCTTGTCATAGATGGACTGATGCCTTGTGAAAAGGACAGTGTTTAATTTGTGTCTTGAAAGGTCACGTAACCCTTCAAGAACGTGTGGTCCCTATAAATAACCATTCTGATATTAATAAACCCTAATAATCTCTATGGGTTATCTCCCTGGACATTTACTAGAATAAAAAACCAGGAGGCATTAATCTCTGATAATCTGAGAGGAACACATTTTCTCTGCAGTTAATTTGCATGCTAGCAGAGCTGTGTCACACTCAGCATGACTTAAAAAGGTGGCACAGCAGCCTTGCAGTTCCTTTGGACCGTGACCTGCTTTACAGTAGTTCACCTATGCTGTTCACATCCTTACTCAGAATGCAAAATAAGATTTAATAACAAATACACTCTTAGGTAACACTTTATATTAACAACACTTATAAACACAAAAATGCCTTTATAATGTATTCACAGAACATTCAGTGCACCTTCTTAATACATTCATAGTGCATTCATAGAACATTCATAAGCAGCATAGAAGCATAGCTTAACAGCTTTAATATACATTAATAACAAGCATTTGATTTTTCTATTATCATATAATATTTGCTATAAATGTAGAGTAAAGCTGTTAAAGCATGTTCCAATTTTAAGGTTCACTTACCTGCTGTTCTAGGAAAGTATTATGAAGGTGAACTAAATGTTCTATGAATGCATAATGAATGCATTATGAAGCTGCAGTTAAAGTAAAGCGTTATACCAATGCATGTACAAAATACAGCAAAGCAAGGTGGATTCCCATGGTTACTGTTTAATCAAAAGGTTTACAACACCTTTCCAAATCCTCACAGTAATAAGAACATAACTGACTATTTATAAGGGTTTAACGCCCAAAGAGCTGCTTCCTGAGAGGAGGCTGATCACAAATGTCTTTTAATCCATCTTGAATGGCAACTTCCTCCTTTTGGATTACCAATAAGGCACCAGCTAGATTCCTCCAGCCAATTATCACACGGCTATGGACACCATGGTAACCATTGGGTGCTGCTAAGAGGAACAGCGATTTACATACTTGACTAGGGAGTGCAGATTTAGAGCTGTGATCTTTCACTATACTGTAAATTGGTGTGCTACAGGGCACAACAACCTGTACCATATCTCACTCTTTCAACACTGACATCTTATTACCTCAATCCAATATGATAACCCAATAAACAAGGCTAGTTATTTTTAATTATGGCAAATATGGAGTATTTAACATATGATATGAAAGACAGAGAGAGGCAGACAGTGAGAGCATTAAATCTAAGCCAGGAGTCTGTGAAAGAAATGTAAGTGTACATGTGAGTGATGCAACCCTAAGCTCATAAATAATATTTTCATGCAAACCTTTATCTGCTAAAGCAGAGAAGTTCAGAAAGTGAAGGCAGCATCAAGCACAAATTAAGTATCACGTTTGCTGCATTTCTCTCCGTCAGTTTCACTTTGCAGCAATTTGCAGCAAATTCATGACACTTCTGAGACTGCCAGCGCTCACAACTCCAGCCATACATTTTACACCTCAGATTTCTACATGAAAGGAACAGAAGAGACCAGGATAAAGTTGGAAGCTATAGAGAAAAAAAGGCGACAGATGGGATTTTAAGAGGCAATCTTGATCTCCACCTTCTTCTACTGACACCTTTCATTATGTATCCGAAAAGGACAAAGCACAGCATAACAAACAAGCTTCTAAAGCTTTGCCCTTGAGTTCACTGTGAATATTAATGAATTATTTTGGCTATAATCTGTGAAACATTTTAAAACTGGCCTTAAGTTTAGTTGTGCTTTCGACGTCTCAATACATCCAGCTGTGTGATTTTGACTTTGTACGTGCCCTTGTGTGTAAAACTGAAAAAAAGAATGTCAAACATGCTGAACTTGTGTAGTTTACAATTTATACATTAAACTTAATTACATAAACAGACATGCCATCTCCTGGTGGAGCAGTGGTTAGCACTGTTGCCTCACACCTCTGAGACCCGGGTTTGAGTCTCCGCCTGGGTCACGTGTGTGGAGTTTGCATGTTCTCCCCATGTCGTCGTGGGGTTTCCTCCGGGTACTCCG
>JAODJX010003955.1:2197-19556 GCA_026776945.1 Isichthys henryi
TCCTCTGTGTTTCTCTGACCAGATCAGCCAGGGAGAGCGAGGCCCTGTCCTCTGTGTTACTCTGACCAGATCAGCCAAGGGCAGTGAGGCCATGGCCTATGTGTTACTCTGTGTCATTCTTGCCCCTCATCTAGACAGGCCACATATATCTCTTTCACACCAAGCCCTGTTCGGAGCTGGAGCTGGTGCTGGTGCCAGTGCTTTTTCGGAGCTGAGCTGGAGCTGGAGGTGCTGAAAGGGTATAACAATAAAGTCAGTGTGTGCATGTAGCTGTGGGAGGGGTACTGTTTCAGAAGTGAAAACAAAAATGGAGGACTGTGCGAGATGCGATAAACGCAAAAGCTTAAATTATTTTTACCTTTATTTGTTATTGTTCCCAATACAGTTGATTCAAAATTTCTGTACATCCACCAATGACGTATTCCTGCACTTCAGCGGTTGAACACAAACTACCGTTTGTGTGTTCTGGTTAAAAAACGGGTCACAATCGGAGATGCATTCATGGAAGAACTGCGAGTCATGCATGTTATTACATGGATGCACATCACTGTCACGCATGTTTGCATTCACCTTTAAAAGCGATACTTGCAGCATTCAATTGTTGTAACAGCACAAATGCGTACTTAGCAGTGCAAATGCACATCATATATGACAAGAAATTACCATGCATTTTAATCTTTATTCTGCAAATGAAGTACGAATTAGTATATAAAGGTTAAAATGCATAGTAATTCCTTGTCAAATTAGCCCAAATGCAAATAAAAAAGTACAGGACACTTAAGGAACTGTACTGCACAATGTGCGTTAATGGAATACTTTAACAGGGAGAGGGAAGACAAGAAAAGAACTAAACATTTTTCTAAACTTTTATTTTTCAAATATACAAATAAATTATTTCAAGCAAGATAGCGTGTGAGTGTGTTTATTGCTGTGACAAAGCAGATAGCTGTACGCTATGTCTCACTAGCTTGTACACTGAAGTCAAATTCTAATGTTAACTTATTAGTTAGCTAAGTTCATAGTCACATTACTGGTATACACAACAATAACAACGTGCCCGAGTCCTCCAAAGCAGTCATGGAGTTCAATGCTCCAGTCACCCGGATAACAGGTGTGTTTCCAAACATGGAGTCCGTGATATTTGTTTTTAGGGCAGCACAGTTTTTATTTAGCTTTCTTTCCGACTTTCTGTATTCTTTTTCATTTAAAAAAAATCTTGTCCACGACTTCGTTACCCTGATAACCCCTGCCTTCCCCAATTCACTCCGCATTGTTTCTTAAACTTTTGCTTAACGCTCTGACAACTATAACCCGCCTCCTGATGTCACAAACTCCTAGTTTGGACCCAGCAGTGTTTCAGGGCCAGAAAAATGAGCTCTGGCCTGAATATATTGGTCTGGCACTGCCATTATTTTTGGTGTGAATGCAAGGACCGGACTGAAATTTAGACTCAGCCCGGGCACCAGCTCTGGTATGAAAGTGCTAATAAACACAATTTTCTCTTCCTACATAAATTGTTGTCTGTTATTTGGGGGGGGGGGGGATCAATGCATCTTCTGTTTTAAAGCAGTTGTCTTTCTTTTCTCATCTGTCCTCAAGGTTGCATTCATAAATCGCTGTGACAAAAAATCGGAAAAAGGAAACAAGTTGTCTTGTTGAGTAACTTCATACAATGAGAGCAGAGAGTCTGTTCTGTGCTTAAATAAAGCTACTCCTGTTCATCTAATAAATTATGTGTTCATTTATTAAGATTGTGAAATGAAATATTATTTTCCCTGAGTTATAAAGAAGGGAGCCTCCCCCATGTATGTCTGAGTTTTCATTCTTTCCCTGTGTGGGGTGGCTTTCTTCCGCTATCCAAAGACACACAGTTAAGTGAACTGGCATCTCTAAATTTTTCCTTGCGTGTGATTATATATATATGAGTGTGTGTACATGTGTGCCCTGCTGTGGGCTGGCATCCTATCCATAGAGTTCTACTGCCTAGTGCCCTATTCTGCCTAAGACAGACAGGCTTCTCCCAGAAACAGTTCCAAGCTGCCTGTTTTAATGTCTTGTTTAGGCTATCAGTAGAATTTCAGGGATGTAGCATTTGATGTGTACTCTGCTGTTGGAGCTGTGTGGCTTTGCAGGTTAGGACCCTGTACCTGTGATAAGAAGGGCATCGTTTCATGGCTGTGATGTGTCTGCTAAAGAAATGTGATATTTGATTTGGGGTTCATACTTCCTGGCTGTTAGACTGACACGGGTTCCAGTCACAGGGATGGAAAGCAATGTTTTGCCCACTTTTGGTGGACCGTTCTCAGGTAGAAGGAGAATTAAATCCCCTTTATTTTCCTTTTTTGGTTTCAAGTGTCGGGACCCCAGTGGGTTCGGAAATGTGCCATGTTTGTGCGAGCAATGAGCCTGGCAGACATGTCTGGTAAGTGTCCTATGGCCCTTCTCTGTATTTCTTTCTGTTTGTGTGTGTGTGTGTATGTGTGTGTGTGTGTGTGTGTGTGTTCATTCATGACAATGTTTATGTGTTGGGTCAATGTGTATGATCCCCACGCTATGTGCTGTGCAGTATACAGATACGTCTGGCACCAGGGCAGCCCATGCCACGCAGCTGCATTACGGGGCTTTCAAATGATGTGTCAAGCAACACACTAATTTAGGCATTCCAGTATTGTCTATGGGGAGTTCAGCGTTGACTTGCAACCTCACGTCACACCAACTTGATGCATGGATGGATGGATAAAAAGGATGATTGATTTACAAGCCAGACTGATGAATTATAAACATGTCACCAGCTGGAACTTTTACCTCTTATAAGTCGTGAATGAACCGATGAAATCCCTCTACCTCCACTACAGAAAATCGGTGTGTTAACCAATATATCGTATATCTCTATATATTGTTCATTTCATCTCCATAAAGACAGTATGTAGTGTATGATGATAAGAATAAATGTAATCTACAATTATGTGAGAAATCTCAATTCTAAGTTGTTTTTTTTTTTTTAAAAAATTATGATTCATATTTTACCCAAAATCATGCAGCCCCACACTTAGGTGCACTGCATGCTTTTCGCAACTAGTAAAAAATGCGAAATGTCAACATCCAGGCAGGGATGCCTGGAAATTAAGTTTGAAAGTTGTTATAATGTTTGAAATGGGAGGTTAGTATGAGGTTATTTGTGTCACTGTTTAGCATCAGTGAGCGACTGTATCTACCTTTTGTAATATTGCAGTTATAACACAGAAAAAATAGTATTACAACCACTAATAATTATTAATTAATAATCATGAACACAGTAAACAACTGTAAAAGAATGTGGCCAGAGGTGAGCACTTTATGATCAAGTTTTGGTGCTGTTTCAGCGGCACTAAAATGCCGCTGATATACAAAAACAGGGCGCTGACACTCAGCTCAACGCAGTGCTCGATGCTTATCATGTGAAAGCATCCTTATGGGTCTCCAGAAACAAAGCACAACAGGAATTCAGCAATACTAAGCATTTTGAGCTGTTCAGTCAGGTGAGGCAGGGTAAGAAGAGTCAAAGCTCTCACTGGTGTAGCTGGGGAATTTAAAGAAAGCTCTTGTGTTATTATGAAATGCCAAGAATGCATGGAATGTTCAGCTTCCTTGTGCATTTTATGCATTTTATGATAGAAGATGTAAGCAGAGTAAGATTGGCATGACATAAGCCCAATGGCAATGGGTGATGCTTTTGGGTATAGCATGCTAGGCAGCGCAGCTGGTATGCTTGCCCTCCTGCACAGAAGCACATACAGATAGGTGCTGTATGTCTTACCACTCTGCCAGGAGCGTGAATGTGCAGCCAAACATGGCAGTGAGCTTATGGCCTACAAGATATGCCGTCCTTATTCATGTCACCTTTTACCACTGAAGGTATAACATGGGCACTAGCTAAGTCCTTGTATTATTATTATTATTAAGGGTCCAAAGCACAAAGTGCTATGGAACCTTATTGTTTTTCTTAGGATTATTATTATTTTTATTGTTTAAACTTTGTATGGAATTGGTTAGATGGAGTTTGGCAGGGTAAAATTTGGGCAAAATTTGCCGTATAGATCCATTCTTCTAGACTCTTAAAAGCCAATGGAGTGGAGCGGCACTGAGGTGTCCAAGGGACTACCTGCATTTTTTTAGTGAATCTGCTTCTGTAAGTCAATCTGGCATGCGTGATAGGCTGTGACCTGTCCTGTCTGATATGCCTTGGGAAATAGGCTGTGTGAGCTTACTTATAGTTGAAATTGTGAGATGTAAACATATCTTCATCCCTTTGGTTGAGGAATCCCTCAAAGTATATTTAGGTAAATGCTTTTCTCAGTTATTTTGACTGATTTTTGTCATTCTATTGGTTTTGCATTTTATAAAGTGTTCTATTTGACCACCCCTGTTGTCCCCTGTTTGTGTGTTTTTTTTTTTTTTTGGTGAAACATTTGCCTTTCCAGGCATAATTTACTTCATAATAGCTTGTTCATTCCTCTTACAAGAATGAGATACATCTATGTTCTGGGGAAAGCAGACTGATCAAATTTACTGCATATTTTGATTATTCCTTGTTTTATTTCTAAGTTGACGAGTGTTTTATTCATCCATGTTTAATGGGTCCTTTTAATTGGTTTGCCAGTTTTTAATTTTAACTATTTCATTGGGTAAATAAAACATTTGCCAAACATTAAAGGAGTATGCCACAGTAGTCTTTTTTTTGTTTGTACGATATATCTTAAATCTGGTAGGGTGTACGCTGTCAGTATAGGACTGGGGGCCATTCCATGTCAAATCATCACACTTTCGGACCTCATCGTCACGGATTTTAACAAAACTTGGCATGCTGATTTGGTCACATGAAATTGGTCTGGGATCAATATTGAAGAAGATTTAAGCAAAATAAGTTTTAACTTTTGGGGGGCTATGAATTTGACCTGCCATATTTACCTTAATGTAAGCTGTGCAGAAGTGGTCCTTATATTGTTCTCAAGCTATTGTCCAGATCTATAGATTGAACAAATAATATACCATCCTCATATGAATAATTACTATGTAATAACGATTAAAATGTTAAAAATTCAATAACAAAAAAACCTATATTTCAAAATTGATCTTTTTTTTTTTTTTTTTTTTTTACTAAAGCTAGATTATAATGTCATGAACATCCCCAGAAAATTTGGTCTTTGGTTTTTAAGGTGTTACTGAGATATCTTAATGTAAATGTAGCATCACATGGTTTCATATCACTAATAGGCCTTTGTAATGGCAGCCAAACTGACAAATGCAGGGCATTTATTAGCCATATTTACTAGCCATGTGGAGCTTTTCAGTAGTATGGCAAGTACAGGTGTCTGCAGTGACATTAATGAAGCTTCCATTAAATTTCATTCTAGCATATTTGTAACCTTAATGTTATTACTTGCACCTATGCTTGTTATACTATTTTGTGTCAGTTTGGCTGCCATGTCAGCTGACAGCCTGAATTGGCTACTTGTGGGCAGTAACAATGCAGGAACCTTGCCTTGTTTTGCTGCAGCAGGTGTGTTAAATGGCTTGGGGATCTCTGGATTTGTCACCATGTCTTACCCTATCAACATTTAGCCGTAATGTTTGAAAAAGGCCTCTCTTCCATCAACATACCTTTGACCTGTCACCCATTTCTTAAGGTATTTTGCCCAGAGCATTGACATTGCAATTGCCGGTAAGTATTGACAGGCTTTCTGGGTCCATGATCCAATCAGATGTGCTTTTTGTAAGACCCAGGAGCTCTTCATTGATAGTATTACGGTGTTATTCCTACCGTATTTCTCCCATAGAAAGCCCTCTGAATGCAGTCACATGGCTGGCCTGGGTATCTGCCCATACCCTAGGGCCAAGGAGCACATTAGCTTCTGCCTAACTTCTCATTATGGCAGTTTTTCTCAACCCGGTCCTTGGGGACCCAGCTCCCTACACACCTTTACCAGGTATTCAGCATTGGTTCAGGTGTGCTGGGAGGGAGTAAAAATGCGTACTGTCTGGAGGTCCCTGATGATTGGGTTGAGAAACACTGTCACATTCTATGTGTCATGTACATCACTCATTTTAAAAGAATAATTAATGAAGGATATGTTAGGCCAGGAATTTGCCTTAAATTATGATTTGCAATATCAATCGCTACCAGCTGCTTTGATTATTTCTTTTCCCACTGATGAACTTGTCAGGAGGGACCATGTGCCCAGAGTTGTAAAGCACCAGCAGCTGCTCTCTTGTTGATTAGAGCCCCTAATCCGCTTTGCCCTAACACTGTCTGTTCATCTCTCTTCTTGAATTACTCTGTTTCCTTTCTGATCGACAGATGGGTAAATGGCTTGATTTACATTGATTCCATGTTATCTGCTGCATGATCGGATCTATAGGCTTCTATGCCAGCATTGTAATCAAGTGTCTGAGGGCCAATATATATTTGTCTTTGTCCCCCACCCCCCACCCCCTGTATTATTTTCCACTCCCTGCAGGCTCAGAGTACTGATAATCTGGACAGCTCCAGGGAGCCCACAACACGCTCAGTGGGCAGCACAGCCAACTTGAAAGGGAAAATGAGCAAAAGGTGAACTGTGTAGATGTACTGCTTCCTCTCTAGTATAACATATTCCTCTTTTCTTCTGTATGAATGAAAACATCATCCTTATTATATTTAATGCTTTATATTAACATACCATTCATTTTACCCTGGTTTTTATTTATTTATTGTGATTTATTATTAATGTGAACAGTTTAAGGTGCCATAGAATGAAAATCTGACTTTACCTTGGCGTAGTTGAATAAAGAGAGATTGGTAAATGGAATGACACCATGAATCTCAAACACTCTTGTTCCCTCTTTCAAATATAAATCTCACATATGTAAAACAAGGTGATAAAATGGTCTGATTCAAAAATCCTAGATTGTTATGTAATAGTATTAACTTTGCCCTCAAAATGAATATACACCAGCCCACATTCAAGCCCAATGGACTTATATATGTTGAATATGTCCATATATTCAACATATGCAACATATTTCTCTTTCAAGTGGCATGTGTGCATCTGGCGAGGAAAAAAAATATATATTGAGAGCCATTTATGTATGTGATACTTGTTATTATTAGTAGGCTAAGAATGTAGGTCCTATTCAGGGGTGCATTTCCCAAAAGCTCCCATTAGGAACTTAGATAGTTGTAACCATTCAGTTGCCTGGTTCCTTGTATGTAGGCGGCTAATGTTGGTAACTATGCTTTTGGGAAACGTACCCTAGATTAGTAGGGGAGCAGTAAGCAATATTACAAAGTCTGTGATACTGACATTGAGAAGAGACTTTTGTACTGCCTGTATCCTACATGAGAATGACACAAGTATTGGTTTTCACAAAGTTTGTTGCTTCAGTGTTTGTAGATCTTTTTGTCGGATGTTTCTATGATATACTGAAGTGTAATTACAAGCAATTCATAAGTGTCAAAGGCTTTTATTAACAATTACATTAAGTTTATGCAAAGTCAATATTTGCAGTGTTGGCCTTTCCTTTTCAAGACCTCTGCAATTAGACCTGGCATACTGTCAATTAACTTCTGGGCCAAATCCTGACTGATGGTAGCCTATTCGTGCATAATCAATGCTTGGAATTTGTCAGAATTTGTGGGTTTTTGTTTGTCTATCCGCCTCTTGAGGATTTACCACAGGTTCTCAATGGGATTAAGGTCTGGGGAGTTTCCTGGCCACGAACCCAAAATGTTCGTGTTTTGTTCCCCGAGCCACTTAGTTATCACTTTTGTCTTATGGCTGGAAAAGGCATTGTTCGTCACCAGATTGTTCTTGGATGGTTGGGAGAGGTTGCTCTCGAAGGATATTTTGGTACCATTTTTTATTCATGGCTGTGTTTTTGGGTAAAATTGTGAGTGAGCCCACTCCGTTGGTTGAGAAGCAACCCCACAGATGAACGATCTCAGGATCTTTTACTGTTGGCATGACACAGGACTGATGGTTGCGCTCACGTTTTCTTCTCCAGACAACCTTTTTTTTGGATACCCTAAACAATCGGAAAGGGGATTCATCAAAGAAAATGACTTTACCACAGTCTTCAGCAGTCCGATCCCTGTACCTTTTACAGAATATCTGTCAGTCCTTTATGTTTCCCTTGGAGAGAAATGGCTTCTTTGCTACCCTTCTTGACACTAGGCCATCCTCCAAAAATCTTCACCTCACTGTGTGTGCAGATGCACTCATACCTGCCTGCTGCCATTCCTGAGCAAGCTTTGCACTGGTGGTGGCCTTATCCCACAGCTGAATCAACTTTAGGAGACAGTCCAGGTGCTTGCTAGACTTTTTTGGGCACCCTGAAGCCTTCTTCACAACAACTGAACCTCTCTCCTCGAAGTTCTTGATGATCCGATAAATGGGCAATTTAGGTGCAATCTTACTAGCATTAATGTCCTTGCTTGTGAAGCCCTTTTTGTACAAAGCAATGATGACTGAATGTGTTTCCTTACAAGTAACCATGGTTAACAATGATTTCAAGCACCACCCTCCTTTTAAAGCATCCAGTCTTATATTCTAACTCAATCAGCATGACAGAGTGATCTCTTCATCAACACTCTCACCTGTGTTAACGAGAGAATCACTGAAATTATGTCAGCAGGTCTTTTTGTGGCTGGGCTGATATGTAGTGGAAATGGGTTTTTTGAGATTAAGTTCATTTTCACGGCAAAGTGGGACTTTGCAATTAATTGCAATTCATCTGATCACTCTTGATAACATCATAAAAACTGAGGCAGCAGACTTTGCGAAAATTAATATTTGTGTCATTCTGAAAGCTGTTTGCCACGGCTATAATTCTAGTGTTTTTGTTAATGTTGTGTCTAGGCTGAAGTGGGAGTATTACGGTTATATGGGGCAAAGCAGAAAGAGTATCCTCTACAATAAGGACAAAAAATACATAGTTTATAATCCAGTAACATAGTTATCATTGTGAATAATTATTTACTGTACATGATTGTATGTGCTATACCTTTATACTACTGACAGCGCAGTAGTTTTGTTTGCACTGGCATCACCATAAACACCTGAATAATGCGTTGCACTATATCACTAGTGAAAGGAATTTTTCAGCTCTGTTATAATCTCATGCAGTCCGTCTTTGACCAAAACATCATTATGCAACGCCTGACTGTAGAAATGTTGGTTGTGTGAGCCATTGCAGTGCCTCACTGTAAACCAACCAATCAGAGCAGAGGTCATCAACATATTATTAATTAATTAATTAATGTTAAACAAAGGATGGCCTGTTTCAATTCTAGGGCTAAATGATATGGTTGTAAATGGACCTGTAAAATCGGTTCTGGGCATTTTTGAACAAACCAAGTTCACATACCTTCTATGTACACACCAGAGAGGAATGAATTCTATGGCACTTTTAACACTTTATCAAAAATGGAGAAGGATTTCTCAAGTACTGGAATGCGCCTGAAATTTTAGGCAGGATGATTACCTGATTAATATTAAAATTTCACTGATACTCAAGATTGCTTTTGACCTTCATTTCAAATTGAGGATGTGAAATATGAGCTTGTCATCCGAGGAAAGGTTAACCATGAGCCAGTACACATTGATTTACCCGTTGTGTATTTCTTTAGGTTATCCATTGTGAAAGGCCATTTCCCCAAGCTAGTTGACTGTGCTCACTTCCACTATGAAAATGTGGATTTTGGATCCATTGAGGTAAGTTCCATGTTACCAAGCAGCAGGGTTTTATTTAAGTATTATTTCATTAGTATAAAAGTATTATTTATTTGTCTGTGCTCTGCAGGCTATTTCTGCTTTTGTTTTCTACCGTGTAAATGACGTTCTCCTCAGTAACACCTAGACACTGAGAGCACTAACTGCACTGTAGGGCCCTCGGTGAGTTCCCTTTAAACTCTGCCACAGATGCACACAGCTGAGCAGAGCCATGTCAAAGTGGTAACGTCCTCTGAAATCAGGATGAAGAGCACAGCTGGAACATTTTTGCCTGATTCTCTTCCACTATCAGTGGGTCATAAACACACATACACACAAAACACAAACAATTGTTACATGGCAACTGCTGGACTTATGCATTCCTATGAATACACACCTTTCTGTTTGCAGTTGCTCATATACATCAAAACCGTTGCATGATCTTTCATTTATGCACCATAGACACATGGACATGCCTAAAATTAGGGCCCATCTTGGTTAATGTGACCACAGGAAATTAGCATTCTCTTTCATTCTTAAACAGTCTAGTTGCCACGCACAGACTGGAGATGTACATAATTATGTGTATAGTGTTCAGTTGTAATAGAAGCAGTATTTAATGACAGTCCTCTCATTGTTAGATATGCTACCACTTCAGCTACTAATATTGTCATGTAATTCCTATTTTTGGTTTATGTTATGAAATAAGATGAACTTCATTGATCCAGGGAGAAATTCTTGTGCATACATCAGCAAGGGTATGTCTTAGCACCTTAGGAATTTTACTTTTGTTTCCACCTGGAATCTCATTTATTAATAAGAAAAATACCTTTCTTTCCATACTGTCATATTCTTTAGAGTCATAAAGCAAGCATTCTTTTTTTGATACTCTGTCTGGTTCCCTTTTTGCCCTCTTACGCCAGCCAAACAGGATGTTTCAGCCTAGAATACTGCATTTACCTAACATTGTGCAAACCACCACAGACCCCTCAAACAGCAAGATACACTGACCGGTATGTGCTTGCAGTTAGGTAACAATGTCCCCTACCCAAAAACGGCTTATGTGATCATCAGTTGCTCCTGTAGTCTGTCCTTCGTTGCCCAAAGCTAAGTGACAGTGATTGATTAACAGAAATAGGAAGTAAAACATGGCATTCGGTTTTCTGTGTTTCACTTGCACAAGCAACTTTTCAATTCCCCTGTGTACTATGGGTTGCTGTTATGTCGGTGCAGTGGCAGCCATTTTCTGTCTGACATTTGCAGACCTCCCCCGCTAAGCCCCACCCCCTAACCTATTGGTTACCTTGCAGTTGCAGTTAGCCAGCACACAAAATGATGCCAGCTGGAGCTCCAGTTATGCCAAGGACTTGGTCTTCCTAGTCCAGGTATCCTGCAAGGTATGGGAGTGGGCCTGCAATTGTTGGGGCTGTATATAATTGGTCTCACCCCCTGGATTGGATCAACATCTATGCTATAAACATAGTGCTAATGACACAACCGCCTCCCCTCTTCCCTATTCCCTCCCTCTCTGTCTGCGGGTGCATGTGCCCGGATGTAGGGCAAAGCATGGATGGTGCGCCGGTCCTACGAGGAGTTCCGCACGCTGGACGCTCACCTGCACCAGTGCATCTATGACCGGCGTTACTCACAGCTGCTGGCCCTGCCAGGCCCCAGCGAGATTGGGGACAAGCTGGAGGTAAGCAAGCCGCTTTCTCTTCCAGAGCAAGGCTGTAGGTGATGAGCTTATAGCATTCATTCAGAATAATGGTGGTGCCTCCAGGGTTTTTCTGTTACTTATGATTATGGATTACTTATGATTATTTATTGTTTTGTTTACTGCAGTGCAGTTTCACTGGGTATTGATGGCATCGACACCCTGCAGAACATTTATGTTCATATGAATATTGTATTCTTCGTGATCTGGTTCTTTGGATGCTTTGCAGTCTTTGTGGCCTGACCAACACTCTGTGTTTTTCAGATGCTCAATCCTCTGTTGTCCGAGTACCTGAGTCGTCTTTCCATGATTGTGGACAACAAGCTCAACTGTGGGCCTGTGCTCACTTGGATGGAGGTGAGGTCACTTCCAGGCATTTTGTCAGCAGTTAATATACAAAGATATTATCATGGATGGATTTTGTTTCCCTTGCAGATTGACAACCATGGCAACCGGTTCCTGCTGAAAGAGGAAGCATCGCTGAATGTCCCCGCCATTGCCGCCGCCCACGTCATCAAGCGCTACACAGCACAGGCCAGTGATGAGATCTCCATCGAGGTAGGGTTAGCAGCAAAGCAGCTTGTTTTATTGACTTTCTCAACCCTACAGCTTATGTGACCGGTTCTAGCATAATGCATTGTGACTCAATATTAACTGGAAATGTTCGGTGTCTTCTGATCTTTGTTGTTTTTTTTTTAATTGCTAATCTTATGAGTATAAAAATCAATGCTTCACTGTGCAGTATCAAGAGCAACGCAGAGCACTTTCAGAGCCCGGAGCAGCACACTGTGTGGCAGCCCTGCTCACTCCACACTATGGCCTCTGCTCATCAAACTCCACTTCCCTGTCTATTCCTGTCGCTCTCCTCCCCCAATGCTCCATATAGTGCTAGTCTATCTGGGCCATAGCACCAGAGAACAGGGTGACCCACACGCCAGTGTGCATGTTCAGTCTTTCTTTCTTTCCCTGGCTCTCTAGATTTTCCAGGCGCTTTTTTGGTTTTTCTCTACCTCCTTCTCTCCCCTATGAGAACTGCAGGGACATAAAGAAATGAGGACTATTCTTTTTCTTCTGTTCACTTGCCTATGTTCTTATCTGGGTCAGAGAGAAGTTAAGAGACCTGAATAAGGCAAGCTGCGCCTGTTACTGTACTTAGAACAGGTTTTTCTGCGTTTTCTAGTGCAGGAGTCTGTGCTGATGTTGGTGTCAAAGGGGAAATGGGTCAGGTGACTCTAAAAACCTGTCCTTTGCCTGAGTGTTTGTGATTTGGATGGCCCACAGGTAGGAGATATCCTGTCAGTGATTGATATGCCACCCAAGGAGGACACTAGCTGGTGGAGAGGCAAACATGGATTCCAGGTACTTCCTTCTGTCTTTATCACTGTGACTTACATGAGGCTTTTAGTGACACGGTGAAGCTACAGTGACCTCAGCACCTGACCTGAGTAAATATTCATTTCTTGTTTTCAATCTAATCCCTAGGTTGGCTTCTTCCCCAGTGAATGTGTGGAGCTCATCAGTGAGAAGGTCCCACACTCAGTCAGTGCCCCATCATCCAAAGGTCAAAGCATATTCTGTAGCATTTTACATACCAAAACCCCCACATCACTATTTACATTTTCATAGCATGGTAAATCCCATATAGAATGCAGTGAATACATCAGAAATAGTAATGTTTAGTATTCCTGCTTTTAGATGGTGATCTAAGTGGCACAAAGCCAAGTCTTGTGAACGTGGCTACACCTCCTTCTCCCACATCAGGTAAGAATGATTGCCCTACTGACCAGCACCAAATCCTGCTTTTATGTGTGCCCTGCAGGAATGGAACTCATTCAGCAGAAATAAAGCGACATCATTGTTTCCATTTTGCTTTCAGCCATATTTGGTCATTTTTATGACATTTCATTTTAACATACTGCATAGCTACACATCCTCCTATAGTCAGTAAATATTGCTGGGGTGTGTGATTCAATATAGACCAAAAAGCCCAAAGCTTTTAAACCATATAACAAATGGTTGTTGTTATTGCTTCAGAAATGGTAATTATTGCAGAGGTCAGGCTATAGTTCTACAGTGGTTTGTGAAGTTCTTGCAGTATGTTCATGTTGTAAGTAACACTTTACTTGAGGGGGCACAAGTAACTTAGTAACTCAGTTGCTACTCAAGTACGAATCATGAACAAATGTAATAACTGTATGAAATGCATGAACCATGATGATTGATTAATTATGCTTGAGCATGGGATCAGTATAAAACTAATACTTGGGTTCTGATTAGCTAATGCATTAAGTAAGAGTGTACTACTACATTATTTGTGCCCCCTCAAGTAAAGTGTTACCACATTGTCTTGTGAGTAGGACTCTATGTACCATGATAATTGCATTGGTTATGTGATAACAGCAGAATATGGCTAAGGTGATTAGTGGTATATGGTTGTGTGTTCCTGTGGCTGTGTTTAGCTTATCCTTTTGCTGTATTATTTATCTCTGTTCCTATATTTGTCTCTTGTATTGCATTTTTCCTCTCTCATAGTGCTTCAACCTTGGTTCCTAAGAGTTACTGGTAACAACTTAAAGTGGATATCCATAAACTAATATGTTGTTATTAATATTTTTATTTTAAAGTCCTGTAACAACCTCTTTAATTAATGCTGGGCCATTTATACAACTAGCAAACTTTTTTTTTTTTTTTTTTTTTTGGGAGGGGGGGTGTAATGCATAGCTTTTCAAATTAGCTTGTTGTATAAATGATGAATATGTATTATGTCTGCATCATAATAATAAGGTTATTTTTAGCTCTTAACATTGTATTTTCCCTAATCTAAAAAATCCCATAACCCTTTAAAGGTATTTGTTCCCTTCAAATTTTGCTGTGGATTATTGTGACCCCAACAGAGTTCCTCCGCTTCTTATTTCCGTTTTTTTATTGGTATAGTTTACCATCACAAATTTTATTCATTTATTTGTATTGGACATTTTTACAGTTTTAAAGCTTTAGACGTTAAAGTGCTTTACCAAGTATAAACTTTTTCTACTTTTAACAAGTAGAACTTTTGACACTGTCACAAAACAAATGTAAGATTGTTTGAAGGTGGTCTGAATTCCTTCACAATCAATGAAATGAATCACTTTAAACAAGGTAATAACAAATGAGTTGACATGAAAAGGCAAGCCATAGCAATAGCATAGCCTTTGGTGACTGGAACACTGCTGGCACATTGGAAGCCCACTGGATAGCCTCCTGCATCTTTGTTATGTTAATAACTTGCTCTCTTTCGCCAACTACTAGTATCCAAGAAGCATGGTAAACTGATGGGCTTCCTGCGTGCATTTATGAAGTCCAGGCCAACAAAGCAGAAGCTGAAGCAGAGAGGCATTCTGAAGGAGAGGGTGTTTGGCTGTGACCTGGGAGAACACCTGCTCAACTCTGGGAACGATGGTACAGGACTGACATCCCATGTTGTGCTTCATATGCTTTTGGACAGTATTCTATACAGATTAAATAAGCAGTCCAATTGAAAAACAGCCATGTATGAACATTTTTGTAAAATATTCACCTTTTGTTCTTCAAGTCTTAAGATTAAGCGTAAAAGAAATCACAATTAAATTCACTCTTTCATTTAAAATATGCTACTCACTTTAGTAAAGATTGATAATAAGAAACTTCTGATTTAAGTAAAATATCTCTAACTCTTGACTTGCCAAAGAGCTCAGATTTATAAGGAATGAAGACCTTTGTTTTGTCCTGTGACAGTTCCCCAGGTTCTGAAGAGTTGTTCAGAGTTCATTGAGAAGTTTGGTATTGTGGATGGAATCTACAGACACTCTGGTGTGTCATCTAACATACAGAAGCTCAGGTCAGACACATCTTTATTATTATTTTTTTCCAAATGGCATTTCATTAGTCTGATATAAAGTTGCTATTACTGTCAGGTATGTCATCTACGTGTGAAAATGTGCCGGCTTTGTTTAGAAGCAGTGTCTTGGGGACCTTTTCATATGATAAGGCTCCAATGGTATGCTATCCAAAATTAAACTTAATTTCAATTTTTATGAAATTGTTGTCAAAGATCACACTGGCTTTTTACACAGGGGTTATTATACTTATATATAATGTGATGCAACTAAATGGTTTCTGGCATAAATTGAAATTGGTGATTTAAAGGATGTATTCTTCTTAGTTATGCATAGAAAACAACATTACCACAATGGTTGGTTGGGTGGCTACCTCATTTATAAAGTATAAATATAAAATGGGTATGGTGAGATTAGTCAAACTGCCTAAGATTAATGTCACTCTTACGGATATATAGGATGCTATTAAATATGGTTTGCAGCTCCCAAATTAATGCATACCTCTTTTATAGAGTAAAATATTCACATCCATCCATCTTCCAACACCCTGACAGGATGTCTGCCAATCACGGGAAACAGTCAACCTAACTGCATGTCTTTTAATTGTGATAAGAAACCTCATGTGACACAGAGAGGGAATGTTAACTACACACACACACACGCACACACACACGCAGAGTACATAAAAGACCTGTATAATTATTAAAATAATTATATACTGCATAGTAACCACATGAAATTATATGAATTATTTGACATTGAATGGTTTATGCTTTGATATAAAGCGTCGCAGATATCAAACTTTGTTTGCTAGTGTTTCTGCTGCGTGCTATTAGCCGAAGTTAGCAAGATGGTGAAGCCATGACGATCATTTCTGTCCTGTCTTGTTTCCCTTTGCTTGCTAGGCATGAGTTTGACAGTGAAAATGTGCCTGATCTGACCAAGGACCTGTACATGCAGGACATACATTGTGTGGGTTCTTTGTGCAAACTTTACTTCCGGGAACTACCGAATCCACTGCTTACCTACCAGTTGTATGACAAATTTGCTGTGAGTATCGACCGCCGGTGTGACATGGCCGTGTATTGATTGTGCTGTAGAACTGGGTCCATCAGTCAACCACAATAACTAGCTATAACACTTAATCAGTAAAGTCAAGCATTCGATGCATTCGATGTTGCCTATAACCCAGGCAACTCCACCCTATAGGTGGCACCATTTGATTAGGAGGCACAAACTTGCAATTAGAAAAAAATCACAAGAAATGCCAGTAGTTGCATTTTGTGACATTACTGTCAGGTTCGCGGGTTGCGAACGGGCAGGCTGGCAGGAAGGATGCAGGGAAGGATGAGGCAGGCAGACAAAATAAGGGGAAAACTGGGGATTTATTAATGGGGAAGATGGCTACGGAAAGGGCAGAACGGAGCACTAACACAGACATCGACTAACATCAGCAAACATCAATGACGAACCAAAACCAGGGCAAGACGTGGACTGAAATAGAACAAAGACATGGCGAAATAACAAGACACAGCTGGGCAAAATCGGGGAAGCACACGTGGATAATCAGGGGGGTGTGGCACACGCGAGGATCGGACGAGCCGGGCATGACTATTACAATCACTAATTTTAATATTTCGCTACATGTTTTTGGGGAAACAGACAACAGCGCCAGAGACCCTTTGCTACTGAAATGTTTTTAATATAAGTGGATTAACAAAATTTGCTTTACCCTTTGCTACTACTCTGGGGGTGATGCATAAATGCACTGTATAAAACCAAGAAGGGGCTTTACACGTTGAATAAAAATTGAATTGGAATGTGATAATGACATTATTATTTTTATAAACCATATCAGTCACCTAAATTTAATGTAAACCTGCTTTCTGAAATGATTTTTGAAATGTAAGCTAAAGTTTCCAGGTTCCAAGACCCTCACAGTGCTACAAATGAAATAAGAAATTTCCAGTATATTGGTGTGTATGTGCGGCATGGTGGTGCAGTGGTTAGCACTGTCGCCTCACACCTCTGGGACCCGGGTTCGAGTCTCCGCCTGGGTCACA
>JAODJX010004015.1:0-19511 GCA_026776945.1 Isichthys henryi
TTCCCTGCCTCGTGTCCATTGCTTCCGGGATAGGCTCCAGACCCCCCGCGACCCAGTAAGGATAAGCGGTTTGGAAATTGGATGGATGGATGGATGGATGGATTATGTGTCAATATTTGGATTTTGCTCCTTTTAAAGATGATCCATCTGTACCTTTCTCTGCTTTTTGCTGCCTCCACTTACCTTCACTAACATCTGAGCTGTTCAGTTCTGTTTTCAGGTATTAGAATGTTGCCGCAATAACAAAATATTTTTTGGGGAATATTTGGTGAGGGAAAAAATGTAATAAGAAGAAACATTGTAAGCACCACCAGTGTGTAAGGAGTATCTTGCGTATGAATTATGGACTTCTGAAGTTAAGCTATTGTAACATGGTTGGCCTCACTAACCCCAGAGTCGTAGCACTCCTACAGTAACTGTGCAGAGATGTGTAGCGGATGGTTTTACTCTGACTTGCTATCCTTGCCAAGATATTCTTAGAAAATGTTCTCCCCTTTCCGTTGGCCAATCTGCTTCCATCTCTTACTTTTGAGAAAAGCTTTATCCTAAGATTTGAGGGGTGCCATTATGCTCTTCCGGACTGGGATCCGATTCGTCCCCCACACCGTGTGTGTGGAGTTTGCTTGTTCTCTCCAGCTTTGTGTAGGTGTCATCCTGCAGTTCAGAAATAAGGAATTCAGTGAATCAGTGTCTCTAACTTACCCACTATGCTTTCTTGTGAGCCTGTGAAGGACTGGCATCTTACCCTGGGTTTCCTATGCCCTTCAGCCCATTCTGCTTGGCACAGGCTTGACCCTGTGCTACATAAACCACTGGAAGATGAGTGATTGGAATAAAGATCTGAAAATGTTTCTCCACATTCCTTATATCACATTTCTGTGCTAAAGTCAACCAGACGTGACTCTGCCACAGATGGATAGCATAGCAAGAACCTTATGTTCCTAAATCCTTATCGCCTTACTTCTTATCATGGTGTCCAGACATACGATAACTATATTTCTCCATTCAGTTTCCTTTGGCATAATGTTCAGGAGAATATGAATGAGGTTTATGGCCATGTATGTCACAAGGAATGCGGCTTAGCATGGTTCTTGTGACAGAGAACAGACCGTAGCAGAGGGAAAGCATACATCTGACAATCAACAACAACTTGCAATCAACATTAAATAGTAAATCAGTTAAAATGAAACAAATGCACAGTATATAGTGTAGTGCTGGATATCACATGTGGTAATTGAAATCTACTTTTAATATCAAATATGCCTCACATACACATGAAGTAGCTACAAGTCAAATTTATGATTTTCTTGTCTTTTAAAAATGAAAGTAAACATTTAATAACTTACTATGCTGTTCTACACAACTAGTTATTTTGTGCATGTGTATGCTAATTTTTACAAAAGTGTCATCAACAACAATTACAGTAATAACAATGGCTGTTGGCATGAAAGGTGAGCTTCTGAATCCTCCCCCTTTGCATGGAGTGTGAAGAGGGTCTAGCTGCAGATGCCTGTAGAGTGGAGCTCCACCAGAAATACGTCAGCTCCACAGGAAACACGTGATCTTTAAGGACGTGAAGTGGAGCTCCGGTTTGGGTTAAGGTTAGGGATTATTCACTGTAACACAGAGTTGAGATCACGTATTTCCGGTGGAGCTTCACTCTACAGGCGTCTGCAGCTGGACCCTTCTCTGGAGTGTGCATGCTCTTCCTGTGTGGGTGGAGTTCTGAACCCCACCCCCCACCACCACCCTGAGAATGCAGTGTGCATATTCTTCCTGTGGGGGTTGAGGAGAGCGTTATGTGGCCATTGTTAATGTAACGTGTTTATATATATATATATTTTTCCATTAATAATTAAAGCGATTTGCTATGCGGCATGTTATCTTTGTATTACAGCATCTGCCTTCCATTATTGTGAAATCAGCTAAAGAGTAATATTGATATTGGGATGGCTGTCATAATGGGCTGATGGCTGAGAACAGTTGGAATCAAAATAATAAGAACAAAAATAATGTGTATCAACAGTAAAGAGTGCCTTGGGGGAACACAGGGACGCATTAAATGGTTATGGGGCACATGGACTTCAGCCCATTCAGTGCTGCCCTCCATGAGTCCTGGGTCAATACATGCGAGAGATACAAGTCAACAAAGGCTGCGAAGTAGCCTAACAACAAGGGGTCACTGAGGACCCCGGGAGGAAAGACGGGGCAATGACTGGCTATCTACCAAATCCAGTCACCCACTACAATGAAAGATATGGATACAGGCTTCGATTTCCAGCATGCTAAAAGTATCTCCATCTCTGACTTAGGGGATAATTGCTGTCCTGTCACCCCCACCTCCTGTCTCACTCCTCCCAATTTGAGCAAATCCCTCTTCAGCCTGTGGGATGGAGAGCGCAGCAGGACTCCCTGCCACTACAGCCACCCCTCTAATGAAAGGGAGCTGCCATTTAATGAGGAAGCTAATTAACACATTCCAGTTTGCTGACTTAATTGGGCTGTGCTTTTATTACAGAATTTTGAAAAGAGAAAAAAGTTTTACGTAAAAGATGCTGGAAGAGAAAGAATAAGAGTCATAGTGTGTCAGCTTCAGTTCTTTTTTTTGTGATATTGTGGGGACTGATTAGCCATTTGTTTGAGGTCACCGCCTGGTAAACAAGGTTCTACAAGAGACCAGTTTCATGGTAGAGTCTTGGTTGGGAAACTCAGGGCATCAAGTTTAATTTAAAAAAAATATTATTAGTATATTAAACTTGTGTTCAGGGGATTCAGTGAAATTCTTGTGCCACAGTTGTGGTAGGGGGGGTGGTGTAGCAGAAGGTAGGACAAACCACAGTGCATTACTCTTATTCTACAACAATGAGAACAGTGCTGTATAAGAATAAAAAGAAATGGTGATCAATAAGTCGTGTAACTTGGTGATGAGGTTAGCATTACAGGATGTCCACAGCATACCTGGTCCTGAATATATTATTATTAGCCTACAGCCTAATAATCATTGTTAAGTTGTGTGAAAATTGGTCACATTTTGTGCCTCATCCAATATCATGACTACAGTCTGTTTTGGTGCAATGCTGGACAGCTAGTGAACAATTAATCTACAATAAAAGAAACGGTGACTTTTCTTAAGTTTTACTGAAGAATTAGTTTTGTTGCAAGACTGAAGACAGTCAAACAAATAATATACATGTACGTACAGCGTAGATTTATGTATTATTTGTATTGCATGTAACACTAGCACCTAGCATTAGCATTAGCACAATTTCATAAACATATAGCAGTAGTTTCATAAGTATTTTTGGAATTCCACATTGCAATAAATAGCATACTGACACCCACCCCCATGGCTTGGTAAATTTTATCGTCTGCACCTCAGCTACTGTTGTGGTTAAAATGTGGCCCTCTAGGCCTCTACAGTTGGGTGCCTTGGGTATACAGCGTTGGAAGCACATTAACAATATAAGGATGCGATATAATGGTTGTGATATGGTCCCCAGTTGTTCAGTAACCTGATGGTCTGAGGAAAGCAACTTTCTGTAGTGGGCGGTAGTGCTTCCCAGGGGGCAAGAGTGTCAATATCAATAGCTTCAATTAATCATCAGATCAAAAACCAGAGCGGTGACAAATGTAGTTAAGGTGGTTGTAAATGTAGTTAAGCTGATGCCAGTTAAGGTGGATTTGAGACTTTCATGCACAATGGTCTCGAGTTTAAACAAAGTCGTGTAAAAATATCCAGGAAAAGGGGTGTTTGGGTGGAAATGCCTCGTTGATGAGACATGTTACAGCAGAATGGCCAAACTGGATTGAACTGAAAGGGATGCTACAGTAATTTAAATAACCACACTGCTGGTGAGCAGAAAACAATCTGTGAATGCATGTTGAACCTTGAGGTGGATGGACTCCTGTCAGCGAAGAACAGGAAGCTAAGACTACAGTGGACACAGCTACAATGACATGTGACACAGCTACAGTGGACACAGTTACAATGACGTGTGACACAGCTACAGTGGACACAGCTACAATGACGTGTGACACAGCTACAGTGGACACAGCTACAATGACATGTGACACAGCTACAGTGGACACAGCTACAATGACATGTGACACAGCTACAGTGGACACAGGCTCATTGAAAGTGCACAATCGAAGATTGGAAAAACATTGCTTTTTCTGCTGAATCTCAGTTTCTGCAGGGTCAGAATTTTGTGTAACCAGCATGAAACCGTGGATCCATCTTGCCTTGTGTCAATAGTTCAGGCTGGAGATGATCGTTTAATTGGGGAATGTTTTCTTTCACTGTGTCCATTAATACCAACTGAGCATCACTTAAAAATGCCCCATCCTATCGAAGTATTGCTGCAGACCGTCTGCATTCGTTTATTCCCAGTAATGAGGTATCTTCTGACAGTTACTTCCGGCAAAATAATGTGATAAAGTACAAGTCATCTCAAACTTGTTCAATGAACATGACAGTGATTTCAGTCTCCTTCAGTGGCCTCCTCTGTTAAGAGATCTAAATCCAATAAGGCACTTTTGTGATGTGGTGGAACAAGAAACTCGCAGAATGAATGTACAGCCGACAACTGCAGAAATTACAATCAGGACAGAGACAAAGTTTTTTTCATTTTTAAGTACTGTACATTACCACAATAAATTTTAAAAGAAAGAAGTCAGATGCAGTTGAAGTGCAGACTTTCAGCTTTAATTCAGCGGGGAGAGCAAAAACATTGCATGAAAATGTGGGGAACTAAAGCAATTTTTCAAACAATGCCCTCCTTTCAGGGGCTCATAAGTAATTGAACAAATTAATATAACTGCAAATAAAATGTTAAATTCTAATACTTAGTTGAAAACCATTTACAGGCAATGAACTCATGGACATGACCAGACGCTGGGTTTCCTCCTTTTTAATGCTCTGCCAGGCCTTTACTGCAGCAGCTTTCAGTTGCTGATTGTTTGAGGGTCTTTCTGTCTGTAATTTAGTATTTACAGTAGCAAGTGAAATTCATGTTCAATGGGGTTGAGATCAGGTGACTGACTTGGCCATTCGGGATTATTCCACTTCTTTGCTTTAATAAAGTCCAGGGCTGCTTTTGGTCTTTGTTTGGGGTCATTGTCCATCTGTATTGTGAAACGCCAGCCAATCAATTTGGCTGCATTTGGCTGGATTTGAGCAGACATGATGTCTCTGAACATCTCAGCATGCATTCGGCTGCTTCCACCCTGTGTCACATCATCAAGAAACACTAAAGACCCAGTGCCACTGGCAGCCATGTGCACCCAAGCCATCACACTGCCTCTACCATGTTTTACAGATGATGCAGTGTTCTTAGGCTCATAAGCTGTTCCAGCCCTTCTCCATACTTTTTTCTTTCCATCATTCTGATACAGGTTGATCTTGGTTTCATCTGTCCAAAGAATGCTGTTCCAGAACTGTTCTGGCTTTTTTAGATGTTTTTCGCAAAGTCCAATCTAGCCTTTCTATTCTTAAGGCTTATGAGTGGCTTGTATCTTACAGTGAATCCTCTGTATTTGCTTTCCTGCAGTCTTCTCTTTATGGTGAACTTGGAAATTGACACGCCTACTGTACCTCCTAGAGAGTGTTGTCCACATGGTTGGCTGTTACAAAGGGGTTTCTCTTCACATGATGCTTATATCTACAGCAGGGGGTGTTCCTTGGTGGTGGTGTTATACCTCTCACCAGCCATCGTTTGGGGATTCAACACTGGAATCAGCAGCTATTCACTAAGAGGATACCTGCCGTCTCCCAGTAACCAGCCACCAACAAACACACCATCCTTTGCCATCTGACACACTCCAAAGCTGGACTGGATATAAGCATCATGTAAACTCCCAGGCCGCTTGGTGACAATCTCTGTAAAATGTCCTTGATGGTTTCATATCACCTGGACATTTAGGCCTAGTACCAAGAACCCTTTTCGACATGTCGAGATGGAATTAAAGAGGGCTTGTAAAGAGGGCGTGTATGGTCAGGGCTGAGTGTTTCATCCATTGCACCTGCAATGCCAGGTATGCCTGCAATGGCATGAAAACCAATTTTACTGTCATGTAAGGCATCCCCTCCTTCTGCACATTGTATGCAGTTACGTGTATGGTGCAGGAAATATGTGATCCATGCATGCACAGTTGCAGGACACAGCAGCCTTGCTCAGGCCGTGTGCATCTGTAGGTCTGCTGGAGTCCACCGGTGGCATAGAAGCAGAGAGCTGTCAGAAGCTGCATGGTGCACTGAGGGCAAAATTCCGGACTGTTCCTCTTCTCAATTTATCCTGCACCAGACTAAAGAGGCTCATTTATTTCGCCCCAGGCCAGCCTGTATTTCTCTATGAATTGTTCATTACTGTGATGGTCCAAGGGGTTCAAGACCACCCATGAAAGGATGTTGAATTTGAATGACAATAGAATTTAATTCATTTCAGTTCAATAGAATCATACAGCAGATTAATGTTACTTAACAGATTTGCGTCCAACATGGTAGATGTTTATATTGACCTTATATATGGATTGGTGAGTGAACTTCGTATGATTGTAAGATAAGAATTGTGCAATTGTTTTAGCTTTTTCTGATTGTTTTAGCCTATTCTAAGTCCTTTCCATGTGCATATATTTATTGTTTTTGCATATTTAACTGTCTATCTGTGTTACCATTTTTGAGGAGTCGGCATGCAGTAGCTTTTCCTGTGGGTTGTCAGATGGATAGGACAGGTATTTTTTGACTGAATTAAGTGCTTTTTCACCATGGCACACAAAATTCACAGTTAAATTAATTATTCTCTAGGGAATATTACAAATGTGGCATTTATTATGAATAACAGTGACGAGTGGCGAATTTTCAGGCAGGTGCCAGAACAGGGGAATACTATTTGCTGCTGTAAATATTTGTGATCACGTTTTGGGGGTATTAAGCGTATGTTGTTTATGTTAACATGCTGGGCAATTCATATTAAAATATTAAGCTGTATTGTTAAAGCTGCACTTACGTTATGTATATGCATTTATGTGAAATCAATTACATTTTAATTCTACTTCCTTATATTCAAAGTTGTACTGCAATTTCTTAATTGAATTTGATTTTCAAGTCAGTTCTGAGTGGTGCACAACCCTGTTATGTACTCAAATGGCATACAGGTGTTACAACAATGAGCCCCTTTGCACTCATTTATAGTTGACATTATAGTTATATTTTACAATATTGGCCTCATATTTAATCATCAGCATCATTACGTTCTCGAAAAAAAGAGTGTCAGTGTGTTTTGTCATCTGTTTTGGCCGATCTGTGTCTCTGCCACGTAGAAAATAACGAGTGGGTTGGAGCAATCGTAAATCTACGAACAAGTTAACGAACAACTTTAGTTATGAAGGGTTTGGGGAAACGCGTACTAAAGATCGATCTAAAATACGAGATAACAAACTACTTAGCGTTACGAAGCTTTCGGGAAAGCCACCCCATAATGTCTGTGGAATGTTTCCAGAACCTCATTGAGTCCATGCACGCAATGAAGAATTCGGGCTGTTATGAGAGCGAAGTTCCATTAAAATCATAAGCTCATCTCTGGGTGTGGGAGTTCTGGAAGACTTTGTAATTTAAGTACCAGTCAAGTTAAAGTTTTTCCTTGAAATCTGAGTTTTGAAAAAGTTTGGTAAATAATGTGTGTAAATGACAGTGTCTCTGCACCAATTGTCCAACTTAGCATTTTTCTATGTGAAACTGTTTCATCCTTACAACTGTATTGCATTCTCTAATCTTTTTTAGCTACTGCTATTTCACAATTGATTTCATTTGTTCATTTTCAGCTTGATAGCCGACTAACACAAAGCTAGATAGCCGACTAACCATGGTGCAACTTGGTAGCAGAAAAATTCCCAAGGTCACAAAAACTATCATGAAACATAACACAAATAATAAAACTCCTATTCACCAGTTCTTTCTACTCTTCATCCATTTTCTTCTTTTTCTTCCTCTCTGCTCCAGGAGCATAAACTCGTTTTGACATTGTTTCGCAAGCACTGTGAACCTGTGCTGTGTTTTCATCTCACAAATGGAAATGTATACATGGAATTGCCTAATTTTCAACCTACATCCGTTTCAGCTACAAAGTGGGAAAAATTGCAGTGAGATTCCCTGCTGGTTTGGGGATCATAAGCAGCCGCTTATGTTGCTTAAGCTTAAGGTTGGCCCTCACTGTGGCTGTGAAGAAATCCATGAATGAAAAAAATAGACATTACGATAGCTAAACTGTGAGAAATCAATGAAAAACATGAACCATACAATTTCTTATATAGAAAGCAGTACTTGCAAATTGTATGACTTGCACTCAGTGGTCTTAAATTGCCATGGAAATGAATCACCTGCAACTGTAAGAATTCAATGAAATATAGAAAAAGCTTGTTGGAAGATGTATTAAAATATTATAAGAACGGTAGCTGACCCAATTTCCCAAATAATCTATAACACTACACAGTTAACTAACATATCTGAAACTTATTGAGCTGGACACTAGATCAACAGGCACCATTTAGCACAAGTAACAGCTTTGCAACTTAATTTATTTTCAAATGAACAGTTATAGTGCTTACCTAAAAGACGGAGACAGAACACAAAAATGTTATTTTATTTAAAACAAGTTAACTGTGATTTCAAAACTAATTAAAAACTAAAGTGCTACACGTAGGTTAGATAAGTGAAAAAGAAAAATATGTAGCTAAATCTTTATATTGCTATAAATTTTAAAAATACTTGTAGAATGTCATAAAGGCTGAGTGCTGATTACACTTGTAGACTGATGTCATGAATTATGACGCCAAGAAACATCCAAATCAATGCAGATTGTAAAGGATCTCAGTTGTCTCTCACTTTATTTTCTTTTTATCTTGCTTCTTCTGTCCTGCGATCCTTAATATTATATACGTCTTTCTACCAAAATTGAAATTTTGCATGTGGATTAAGACTGGAAATTATGTGAAATCATCCTTTCAAGTTATGACAAAAGGTCAAGAAATATTAATCCTAATATAGCAAATTTACGGATTAACACAGATGGCATGCAATGTTTTATATGAGGTAATGTTTATGGTGACGTCAGTATATGGAAGAATAATGTTTTCTCCACTAATTCCACATGTAATCAAATTAACCTACCACTGGCTTACTGGACTTGCACAGAAGCATGTTAATCGAGGTAGATTGTTACATTTTTGAAGGTGCATTATTTGGACATTAAAATAAGCAGTAACATAATCATTTGGGTATTTTATAACATTCAGTTTTACAGCTTTTTTCACAATAACTCTCTTTTGAGGACATCTAATCTGGAGAAGGACTCTGCATCCGACTGCTCGTCTAAGCAATTATCAATCTGATCTATGATTTTAGCCTGAAAGAGACTATATAAATGCTTATTTAGTGTCCTGAAAACCAGTGAGAAAAAAATATGATGCGAAAGTGAATGGTATTGGGGAAAAACCCTACTAAGCTGGTGATGGGGTAAATGACATCACAAAGGGCTGAAATCTGTTTCTGCCATTTCATGGGTCATTATTTCGAGACTCACACATGTGAAGTTGGCCCCTTTCAGGTCTGTTTGCTATTAAGAATGTTTTTTTAAGATATTGCCATATTTGAGCATATGTTTGCTTGTTCAAGTGTATGACCAAGGTATGTATGGTTATAAAACTGTAAATATCTGTATAATTTGCCTTTGCTACAATAAACATTGAAGCTTAGGGGCCACAGTGACACCCATGCAATAATAATGCCAAAAGGTTTATTATTTTGTTTGATTTCTAACCTCCTGTCCTAATGTAAAAACTATAAAGGAGAGTTATTGGTTGTCACCCAGGGCTAAGAAATAAGGGTTTATTAAGAAAATAAGTATTTCTTCAAGTACATATGATGTGATCTGTTTACTGTTTTTATTGCAGTCACTTTGTACTCTAATGGCTGGAATTTATTCAGGGAGCATTTTATTCAGCTGTTTGCAGTTAATAAAATTTAATTGCCTTTAATGTTAAAGTCAATGACTTACAAAACAAATAATAAGAACAAACAAGGAATGCAGCAACACTTTGGGATGATTATACAGTTGGTTTAAAGCAGCCCAGAGCTAAGCATGCACCAATTACTGGGAAAAGCCCAGGGACAGTACAAGAACTTGTTGATTTAATTAGGGAAGTTGGTAAACAGTTTAATTATGGCCCAGCAGCTAGTGGCCTGCTTTGGGAAATCAATTACGAACCCTCTGGGTAAAAGACAGGTAGCACAGGGTTAAATAGGTATGTGTTGTACTGACATCTGTAATCTACAACTTCTGCAAACAAATCCGTCTATAAGCCAGTCTAGATTGTGAGGGGCTGATTTTCCAGACAGTTTTTACTCATTATGGAAATAAATTCTTGCTACTTCATGATAAAAGTGATAAAAAGCTTTGGGAGGTAACACAAAGTTCCCAGGTGATGAATGAGATCAGTTCCCAAAGTCGAATTTGTAGGTAGGTTGGATCAATAATAATACAGTAATTATTATTATTCTTATTATTGTTGTAATAATTATTGTTGTGGTTGTTATTATTTTACTGTAATAATGAAAGTAACTACATACAGTATTGTACTGTACCTCAAGCCAATGTTTTCATGAGTAGTGTGAGTGTTTGTTATTATGAACCATTGTATTTAATCTGAATTTTTAATATAATAGGCTTTAAGGCAGTCCATTCGTAAGTATGAGTTGTCTGTAAATTGTACATTCTGAACCATTCTGTAAATGTAAAAATGAAGTTTATCTTAATATAGAGTATCACACAATTAACATTTCACAAAAATAGCAAATCCCCTTTGCATATACATGTTCTTTGCTTGTATTGATTCATTACAGGCTTAAAGGAAGTTAGCAGTTAGCAATCCCGTTTAGCAAACTCTAGCGAGAATTGTGTTGGAAATTACCGCATATTAAGCTGTTAGTAAACTCAGTGTAAGAAAAGTAACCATCTCAAGTAATCCAGTGGGCGCCATGATGTGTCATGTATTAGTACCTTTCATTTCTAGGTTAAATTTACACAGCGGTGCTCAGTAGCTGCCTCAGCAACAGCTGTGGGAGCTGCTACAAGTATGTTGTCATGACTCTAAATTTCTCTGTGGTCTGTAGAGAGAGACGCTGAGGTAGGCGATGGGGCTTCTGTTTAATTAGGCCTCTCGCTCCTCCTGGACAATCTGCTGCTGTCAGGGCCCCTGGCTTTCAGCAGCCACATGGCGGGTGGCTAATTGGCCTTGAGATCACGCTAAGGCCTTTCGAGGACCTTCCCTCGAGATAGTGCTGCAGTCGGATAGCTGTGCGGGGTGGCGTCCAGGGAGGCAAGAGAGTCCAGATCTGTCATTTTCAATAGGAATGTTTTACAGAAAAGCAGCAATGAAGGTCATTTCACAATTTGCCATGTTTGTTTTTCATTTTCCATGTTGACTGACATTAAAGCATGTATAATTTATGTACTATTTACACTTACTGGCCACCAGTTTCCAATCTGACTTTACCTGGCTATCAGTTTTGAATTTTCCAAGTGATACGTTTTGATTTGGCTATTTATGTGTTTATACCTTAACTTCATGAGAATCAGGGATTGAGTTCAAGAACATAAATGAAAATAATCTTGAACTGTAGAACACTAGATCACTATTAAGCGCTGAGGTGTATATATACACTAAACATATTGAAAGGGAGTGAGTGTGTTTTTGTTAAATAATCCTTTTTTCACAGGGAGTAGGTTTATAAGGTTACTGTAAGTTACCTCACATTTAGAAACATTTACAACACTTACACATAGAGATTCTACATCTTATTTGATGTCGGTTAATAAGCTATACTTTAGAATATCTGTCGAGAAATGCAAAAGTGCAGCCAAATAGCTAATCCAGCAACTCGCTATTATTTAAGTTCATCACACGTCCTCCTGTTAGATCACATTTTGTTAACACGTCTGAAAGTCCCCTCATTCAAATATGTATGTTTAATGTCATGTTAAAGTATGAAACTATGAAACAAGGATACATCAGCCATTAATTGCAATAGGACTGGAATAAAGCTGGTATCATTTGTTCGTCTAGCTTAATATAACACTACACTACAGAGAATCTCAGAGCTTCTTATACACAAAATCCAGAATTTTTCATGTTGGGATAAGGCCTTAAACTCAGTCGAACATGTACACAGGAGATGACTTTGTAGTCACACCTATGTAAACATTTCATACTTGTTTCTTCAGAATACTAGTAGCACAAAACACCAATCTATTTACTATCTATTATCTAAAAGTTAACGTCATATACGAATATTTATATTTCTATAAACCAATATCTTCTGTAATCGCATAGATGTGCATATGTTTTAAAAGGATGTCACATATTGTTATTTCCATCATATTTATAAACTACTTCATATTCACAAATGATCATATGATTACCCCCCTGTCAGTTTGGGGTGATGTGGGATGGCTGTACAGAACTACGAGTACCTTGCTGATGGGGCACCTGTTTAATTAGGCCTTGACAGCAAACTGAACTGCAGGAAGAAGGGCCAGAGTGGGTTGAATTTCCTATGAAGGCTCAGGTCCTCCAATGCTGAGGATTTCTTGTGGTAGCCAGTACCTTCTTCTGTGCTGCTGTATGCTGGGGCAGCAGTGTGAAGGTGACAGATGCCAAGACACAACACGCTGATCAAGGCTGGGTAGGTGCTAGGGGAGGAGTTGGACACTAATGATACTGTGGCTGGGTAGCTGCTACGGAAGGAGCTGGACACTAATGACGCTTCGACTGGGTCGGTGCTAGGGGAGGAGCTGGACACTAAGTACATTGTGACTGAATAGGTACTAGAGGAGCAGCTAGGCACTAATGACACTGCGACTGAGTAGGTGCTAGGGGAGGAGCTGAACACTAATGAAACTGTTGCTGGGTAGGTGCTAGGGGAGGAGCTGGACAGTAATGATATTGTGACTGAGGAGGTGCTAGGTGAGGAGCTGGACACTAAGTACATTGTGACTGAGTAGATGCTAGGGGAGGAGCTGGACACTAAGTACATTGTGACTGAGTAGGTACTAGGGGAGGAGCTGGGCAATAATGACACTGCGACTGGGTCGGTGCTAGGGAAGGAGCTGGACACTAATGACACTGTGTCTGGGTAGGTGCTAGGGGAGGAGCTGAACATTAAGGACATTGTGACTAAGTAGGTGCTAGGGAAGGAGCTGGACACTAATGACACTGTGGCTGGGTAGGTGCTAGGGGAGGAGCTGGACACTAAGGACAGTGTGGATGGGCAGGTGCTAGGGGAGGAGCTGGACACTAAGGACATTGTGACTGAGTAGGTGCTAGGGGAGGAGCTGGAGACTAATGAGACTGGCTGGGTAGGTGCTATGGGAGGAGCTGGACTGTAATGACATTGTGACTGAGTAGGTGCTAGGGAAGGAGCTGGACACTAATGACACTGTGGCTGGGTAGGTGCTAGGGGAGGAGCTGGACAGTAATGTTACTGTGGCTGGATAGGTACTAGGGGAGGAGCTGGAGACTAATGATACTGTGACTGAGTAGGTGCTAGGAGAGGAGCTGGACAGTAATGTCACTGCGCCCGGTAGGTGCTAGGGGAGGAGCTGGACAGTAATGACACCTTGGGATAATTGAATTTTTCAGATTTTGATTAAGAATAATTTCACAGGTGACATTTTTCAACAGCAGCCAAATTTGTTGTGACATTTTGAGTGTGTACGTTCGCAACACTTGCCCTTGAACGTGTGATATTAGCAAGCTGCCAGAAATGTTCTTGAAGATAAGGAGAATGTTGTAGTCTCATGTTTCAGATTTTTATTCAGTAAAGATTCTGAATCAGCTGGGTCCCAGGCATCAACTAATTAACCACATCTGTGTCACAACATAATGGCAGAATTTATAAGATTCTACATTTGATATATTTGTTTGAATGTAGATGTGTATCATAAATCAACTATCAGTGTTTCTGTACAAAAAGCCACCTTCAGTCCTCACATTCTACAAATTGACTTAATTTGCATTCCTTATTATAAAAGCCAACCAAAGAGCTTCTTTCGGAAACCAGAATGCCATTAACAGTTTCATGTTCATTATTCATGATTCATTGGGTAGTGTGTTTTCAAGACTCATATGTGGCAAATTCTTAGTGTAGCTACAGGCTAGTATCAAACATTCTGCTTTTATTAAAAATGTTCAGTGAAAAAAATAGAATATGAATATTAATAAATTATGTATTTCATAAAGTCCCACAATGCCATTTCAGTAGCACAGTTATTCCTGTCTGCTACCTAACTATCTTGCATGTATTTCACAAGAAAAGTAGTGAAATATTAAAATGTGTATTGATACTTGTAATGTCACAGAATGCAACCAGGGTCGTCTAATGAAATGGCGGTCTAGAAGATCTCCTATGTCAACTTTAGGGTTGGCCAAGTTTGGTACGGGTCACAGTGGGCTGGGAATTAATCCCAGGAAGCACAAGGCATAGGGACTAGTCCATTGCAGGGTACAAACAAGTAGTCAGTGCATTTATTGTCTGCAGATTTGTAATTCATTGGGCGTATATATTCCTCCGGTAGCTTTTGGAGTGCGATGTATTATGAGCCCTATATGAACTGAAATAGTGAACTATATATATACACATTACACAGAAACCCTTTTCTCTGGAAGATAATTTACTTTTCTATAACATTTATAAATAAATAATAAAGAAACAAATTATGTATGTATGTATGTATGTATATATCAGATGGTAAAACAAAAGCATTCATTAATAGTGGTGATGAAAAAATGCTGTTCAGCTTCCCATCAGCCTTTGAAAAAATTGTCGTTAATCAGCCACCAGCTGTGTGTAACCTTTTTAGCTCTATAGAGCCTAGTACCCTGCTGCTTTTTGCTCTTTAGTTAGGACAAAGGCCTTATCATGTAATATATAACAAGCTCCTTAACCTGACATGCAAAAGGTATGAACATTTTCTTCCCCATGTGCAATGAAACTGCAAGGGAAACATCGTTTCTCCACAAAATTGCCAAAAGAATGAAATTTGCAAATGTATCAATGTAAATTCATTTTATTTTGCGATTAAAAGTTTTATCTCTCCTACTAATTGCACCACAGTACTGCTTTTGGAAATGTATATGTTCGTTTCCTATTTGAAACTAGGAAAATAAGCCGTAGTCTAAGGAAAATTCTTGTACACTGTCTCTAAATTGAGAATAGACAGAAGCTTTTTGGTAAATATTCTTGCCCCGATTCTGTGATTTTCTGGGACTCTAGCTTTTTCAATGTACTATTTACTATACTTTTGGTGCTAAAAATTCTGTACTTTCCCTTTTCCACTGACTTGCAATCTAGTACTAGTACCAGTACCAAAAGTACCAAACCAGCTTGGGTACTTTTTCGATACTTTGGTACTTCGGGGTGGGACTTGCAAACATGTTTATTCTCAACTGTTTATGAAAATAACCTGGCTCCAAAACACAAAAAACAACTGCTGTCTCAAATAAAGTTAGAAACTCAGAAAACAATGAGACTGTGATGTATGCAGTTGTAAACAGCCTCCCCAACACTAGGAGGAGCTGTTCGTCCCCTATATCATTCACCCATTGTGAGTATGCCTCTGACCTTCAAAAAAAGAGAAAAGAGAGCCCCTCCACATTAAGCTGCAACCTGCAGTGATTCTTGTGATTCTTTAGTACATATTAAAAGTCTTTAAACACGCAAAACACAACACAGACCCCAAAAAAACAAAGTAATAATAATGGATGCATGGACAAATGAAAAGAGCTAAGCTTTAACTGTAATCTGGTTAGAAGAAGAGATTCCACAAGATGTAGATGGCATGACAAGAAATAAAAAAGTATTTTGCTACAATATACTTGAGCGAGCATGATTTTAGATAAATTTCAAATATTGTGATGTGATTTTGTTCCAATAAATATTGAGGTATTTATAAAGCAAGTTGCTACAGTGGTGCAGTAGTTTGCACTGTTGCCTCACAGTTAAAGTTTCCACCATGGCTCCATGTGTGTAGAGTTTGCATGGTCTCTTTGTGTCATCATGGGGTTTCCCCGGGGTGCTCCAGTGTTCCCCCTCTCACAGTTCAGAAACGCTGAGGCTGATTTGAGCTACCGAATTGCCCATAGGTCTGAGTGTGCCCTGTATTGGGTTGGCACCCCATCCGATGTTCCCTGCCTTGCATCCAGAAACCCTGAGTAGGATAACTGGTTACAGAAAATGGATGGATGGATATTTATAAAACAAAAAAGGGGTTCAAAATAAATATTATAACAAACCTATCTAGGACTGATTTAAATAGCAAGGATGAAAATGATCATCATCCAGACCAGAATTTAAACTGCTTTTTTTGTAAATATATTCTGATAGTCTTTAACAATCACTAAAATTACAAAACTTCTTCCCTGACAAAGTAAAAATATTTTTTGTGAAACTTAAATCCTCCTGCACAATAATGTTGAGACAGTATGAAGGTATGAAAAAGCTTGATCTCAACCCAGCTGACAGTCATGGTCTTTGTGAGCTGAGAACTGCAATTGCATAACATGAAATTAAAATATTTAATTAAAATAACATTGCCCAGCCCTGTAATACACTGCAGTGCAGTTCCTAAAATGTCACATTGTGATGACATTCAGCACTGCTACCAGTTTTTATGCCAGTGGAAAACCAATATAAGGACCATAATTTTGGCATTTCTTTGAGTGGAAAAGTGCCCTAAGAGAGTTTCATATATAGTTTTTGCTTATGCAACATTAACTGGACAGATAATACTTAGAGATGGTGGAAAATACTGGGGCCAGCTGAACTGCACAGTAGCTCAGCAAAGTGGGGCTGGTCCCATCTGGCCTAGCTACTTTCCTGATGTTCGGCTTCTTGAATATAACTCTTACAGTACGTCTTCTTCCCAGATACAGAAGGGTAGCACTGGAGTAGGAGTCAGCTGGTTGATGGATGGTGGATAGGTTTTTCAAACCTTGCGTAGAACACATTTAATTTTTCTGGTAGGTTAGGTTCATTTTTTAGAAGCTAGGTATGATTTTTTTTTTGGTAGTCAGTCGTGTCCTTAACATTTTTCAGTGTTGGAGTTATTGAATGAAAATTGTTATTCATTCCATAGCTGGACTTTGCTTGTTTTATCACTGTCATGCCCTGACTGTTGTGATCCTCCTGTGTGCCACGCTCCCTCGTTTACCTCATGTGGAATCCTCATGTTATCAGCTGTTTTTAGTTGTGTCTAATTAGTTTGGCGTATCTAAGTGCGTGTCAGTGTACGTTTCCTAAGTCCAATCATTAACGTCAGTAGCATCTTATCGTCGTAACATCACTTATGCCTGTTCTTCTGGTTTCCTCAGAGTGCCTCCCCAAATAAATCCCACCTTTCCTGACTCCCTGGACTCCTGCTCGTCTTTCTGTGCTCTGTAGCAAATCACAGCGCCCATCTTAAACTTGGCTGTCCAGTGTTGATCCCTGTCTCCATTTTTGTCAGGGAAAACCAAGGTATTTTGTTACATTAGAATGCCACTGTTTTTAGTGGGGATGCACTAGTCCTCACAGAATTTGATGTACAAGGTCACTGCATGAGTTTAAGCTGCAATGAATATATTCCCATCAGTGCATTAAAAACAACCTTGAAGTGTTTCAATGGTATCTATGGACCGGACAGTTTTGTACATTTTCTTATTGGATTTTAGCTTTTGTCTGTATTTTGGTATGAGAAATAATGCAGCGTGATCTGACTTCCCAAGTGAAGCTCTCAGAAATGCACAGTAAGCATCCGGAATTGAAGTGTAACAATAATCCAATGATTTGTTTTCTCTGAAGTAACAAGTAACAAGTTGGGAAGTACAAAAGACAGATTTGTACAGATCGCCTGGCATGATAACAGATGTATCAGGATTACAGTTTTCAACAGAGGAACCCATATGGAAAAGTTTTTAAAAAATAACATATGGCTCTTAGGTGTTTTATCCAAATCATATAAGCACTTTATATGGCACTTAAAATAAATACATAGTCCTTATTAATTTAATGTGTCATTAGACTTGCATCCCCATTCTTCATGTAAAATACATATGAAATGAATGTACCATAAAACATGTAAGTCCTACATTCATGTACAATATATGTTACATTTATGTTATTAGTTATATGCGCTATTTATTCATGTAACATTTAAATGAATTTTCTTTCAAACATGCAAGTTCTACATCGATGTATAATGCATATTGAATTAATGGTTTTTCAGTATTTTTATGCATAATTCTTTGAATTAACTCAATCATGAACTGAATCATTGTTCCACACAACTAGAATTAGTATTTTGTAAAGGAAACATTCTTTTTAAGTTGATGCATTCATTTTTGTTTTCTGAGAACAATACATGAATTTTCTCATGTCTAATTAAACCGACAGAATGTGGAGAGATCATACATGTCTTTCATTAGAACAATATAAAAGCAATATTTTTTTTTATTACAAAACAATAACCAATAAACATGTATTTTTTACTAAAGTCCTATGTTATCACACATTGTAAAATGTAAAGTTTATGTAAAGGATTTATATTTTTCCTATATGCTTTTCCCTTGAGTGTATCCTGGTAAATCACGTTTCCCATGTGAGTGATTTAAAAAGTCACCCAGCAGACCAATGGAGTCCCCAGAAGGGGCACCTTCCACCCCCCAAGGTCTCCAAGAAGGCCGGATACTCTGGATTGGTGTTTGGTGTGTGTGCACAGACAACATTCAGAGCCCATCCCTCAATCCTAAATCGAAAGGAGGCGACCCTCTCATTCACCGGGCTGAACTCCAGCATACTAACACCAAACTGGTCAGCGCCTGCCCACCCCTGCCCAGTGCCTCTCTCCATGGCATACTCCAGATTGGAACAGAGTATGACCCCTCTCCAGGAGTTGAGGTGAGCCTGACTCTGTCTAGTCGGTATCGCTCTGCCTCCCATACCAGAGCCTCTTTCCCACCAGAGAGGTTACATTACATTTATGTTTTGTGGCCATAATCATACTAGAAAAAACATATTGTAGTGAACTTATAGAAAACATCATGCGTTGTCATATATAATTGAAATATGAAAAATCCTTTATAAATTTCAAACGAAGGCTCAACGCCATGCTGCTTTCTTTCATTTGAGGCATCACAGGGCTAAAGGAATAACGACTTGCATGAGACCAATCTTATTTGTTTTTGGGGGCCCATTTTTAGACATTTATCAATTACTCTTTTTTTGGGAAATCAATGGAAGTACTGGACTCAATATATTGCTGGTTTGGTGCTTATGGATTTGTATGGGTTGGCGTGGTAGAAGGCTTCCCTATTGTTACTTATCTAACCCCTCGGTTTTTCACTCTGTATCGGTGTCTGAGGTTTTTGGTACCGGGCCCCCATCAGATGTAGGTGGTCGTGCTCCGCCCCCCCCCGCCCGGCCC
>JAODJX010004083.1:0-19460 GCA_026776945.1 Isichthys henryi
AACAAGATCAAGAAGGGCTTCTCCCCTGTTAGGGGTATTAACAAACTGAGTAAAAAAACAATCCTGTACTAATTCCATCATCTTAAATTCATTTAGCCAGAGAATATGTCCCACTATATCCCAGGTAAATTAAAATCACCCATAACCACCACATCATTTTCATTACTCATAATCCTGATATCATCATATAACATTCTGCTTTGCTCTGCAGTTACATTAGGTGCTCTATAACAAACACAGTCAATTAGGCTATTTGAATTTTTAGCATCTACTTTTATCCATACAGCTGCTGTACTTTTATTTTGTATCTTTGAGCTCCCTTGCCTACAAGTTTTCTTTTCCATATATTGCAACAACCCCTCCCTTCTTGCCTATCTGGTCTCTACGGAACAATGTGCAAACATCCATATAATATTCTTCTCCATCATTGTCACTCATCCTTGTTTCTGTCATTCCTATAATGTCGTAAGTGTCTGATAAAATTTAAGCCTCTAAATCATTAATTTTGTTTCTAATATTCCTAGTGTTTAAATACAGACCGTAAAGGGCCTTTTACAGTGCCCACTTTTAATATTAATTGGGGCTTTCCGTCTCTCCCCACCTATATTCTTAACTAACCTCCCTGCTCTCCCAGTCCCTAGTTTAAACATTCCTCAACTGTTCTACACATACGCCTCCCCAATACACTGGTTCCCCTCAGATTCAGATGCAACCCGTCCATCTTGAACAGGTCCCACCTGTTCCAGAAGGTCTTCCAGTGCCCCATAATCCTAAACCCCTCTTTCCTACACCACCCTTTTAGCCACGCATTTAATCTCCTTATCGCAGCTAACTTAGCCTGGCTTGCACATGGCATGGGAAGTATTCCAGAGAATACCATCATGGATGTTCTGCTTCTTAGCTTATCCGCAACTTCTTTAAATTTATCCTGCAGAACAGCCCTCCTGCCCTTGCCTATGCCATTGGTGCCAACGTGCTCCATGGCCACTGGATCCACCCCGGCTGGGGCAAAAAGCCTATCCATACGGTTCGGAAGATCCCCTACCTGGACACCAGGCAGACAAGATACCGTACAGGACCCTCTATCATGGGTGTGCACAAAACTATCTACACCTCTAATAACTGAATCCCCTACTACCACAACTGCCCTCCTCCTGGGGGGAGGGGGCTCCTTGGTGCCCAATGGGCCCACCTGCCTCCCCAGTCTCTTCTTCCTACACAACCTAACACGGTGGTTAGAAATTTTGGCCTTCTTGTTGATTCAGATCTATGTTTTGATCCTCACATAAGAAGTACTACTAGAACTGCGTTTTATCATCTACGAAACATAGCTAAGCTTCCTAAGATGCTCTCACTTCATGATGCAGAAAAATTAATACATGCCAACTTCCAGACTCGTCTACTGTAATACCCTCCTTTCTGGTTGCCCGTCTGGATCCTTACATAAACTCCAGCTGGTACAGAATGCAGCAGCCAGAGTTCTCAGAAACACAAAAAAATTTAATCGCATTACACCGGTCTTATCCTCCCTTCACTGGCTACCAGTTAAGTTTTGGATTGACTATAAAATACTGCTTTTAACCTATAAAGCACTGAATGGCCTCGCACCAGAATACCTTAATGACTTCATACAACCCTCCGTGCTTGTTTCAGTCTCAAGGCGCAGGATATCTGTTAGTACCTAGGGTAGAAAGAGCTACGACAGCCTGCAGAGCTTTCTCCTATAGAGCTCCTCAGCTGTGGAATGGTCTTCCACCGGATGTGTGGGTTTCAGGCTCACTCTCAATATTCAAGTCTAGACTAAAAACACACCTGTTTAGTTTAGCTTATAGGGACACTAGTTCTAGCTCTAGCTAACTCCTCACTCCCAGTTAGATCTATATTGTGAGGTGTAGAGCAGGGTGGGGTTCAGTGCCAGAAAGCAGTTTGCTAACTGCTTTCAGAAAAGTTTTCAAACACAGTATACATAACATGTTGGATAAATATAGTTTATTGGTGATTTTATGTTCGCTGAAGTTTCTGCTTTTTAACAACTGTATAAAGTAATGTTTTTGTTATATAAACCAACTACAAATGTACGTTTTCAGGGTTGCTAAATCTCAAGAATCTGGCATGACACGCTTTCAGACTCGCGCAGGAAATCCTACTGCAAATCTATAGTACTCCAGTATAAACCTAAAATTAACTACGTTAAAAGTCTATTTACACGGTTAAATCCAAAAGCAGACTATTTATATAGAAAATCTCATTGCAGCCAGCTGGCCGAAGTTCTGTGTCCTGTGACAATAAATATTGTCAAAAAGTTTTTGAATTGTACTGAATTAATTTGATTTGATTGATTGATTGATAGAACTTTATTGATCCCACAGTGGGGAAATTAGAGTGTTAACACAGCTCCAGACATAACAAGAAGATTTCCAAGAGTGGAGAATATAAAACACGGAATAAAAATACAAAATAAAAATAATATAAAATAAGATAAGACACTAATAGTAGTGCCTATGTACACCCATACACGGTATGAAATATGGCTAGTGGATTATGAAAAAGTGCAAGTATGTAAAAAAGTGCAAGTAATATACATACACATATACACGCTTATGCCCATACCTCTATAAGGTGCGTTATGTATGACATGGTAAGTAATGGTGACCTTAAGGTAGCATCTGAGTGACTTAGGTATTTGACAGTTAGGTATTGATTACATGCAATGTTGATACAACTAATAGGCTACTTAAATATATATCACACTAAGTAGTTAGACATTATGATCTTCCGGACTTTTCCAAAATTTTCTCAAACTGGACCTCTTTAAATTTTAGTTGAATGCCCTAAAAGATGTGCACAATTTACTTTTTTCATGCTCTCAATTTTCTGTTTCAAGTTTTCGAATTAATTGTGCTCATGTTTTGGTTATTTGTGCCTCTCAAAGCCAGAAGTTGGGACTGCAGTCATACATGTGTTATTCAACTTATGTGTGACTTACAACTATACATAAAACCATCATTGCCTATAAATTTAATAAATCATGTATTGTTAGGTCTAAGATGAGTTACTGAGGGGTGGAAGCATGGGTGGTATGATAACATGGCATCCGCTTGGGACAATATGGTGTCTACCAGCTTTGTTCATGTTGTTCAGTGTTTGGGAGTCATTGTGTTCAAGCCAACACAACAGTCCACAGTGCTTATTTTTTGTGTTTGTGTGATACCAAACTGTTGCTTGTAAAGAGATGAAGTGAAGGTTCTGGTGATTCTTTAATACTTTACAATGTTTCATTTATGGGCTGCTTATGTCTGTCTATTTGGTGTAACTGCATATGCATAAGTCCCTTTAGATTACCTGCACATAATAAAATGTAACAATAACAAAACATTCTGGCTCCCGTGTTATACATTGCAAGTGAGTTCTTTTTTTTCTTCTTTAATGGAGGAAAAATATATCAAAAAGCAAACTGAGCCATCTCTATACAGTATATGTTTGAAATAACATCTAAATGAATTTTAGTTTTTACAGTAATGCGCTAGAAAAAAGTTAAGTTGATTAAAACAAGACAGGTTTACAGATTTATTACTGTATACTTAAAAATGTTTTCGTCCCAATCAGGAAAATATCATTATCTAGCTACTCTTGCCGAAATATATTCAGCTCTTTCGATGCACTATTGCTCCACACCCCTCACTATTAGGATCACCCAAACATATGTATCACTCTCATAATCTCACTATAGCATTTCTCATTCACATTTTACTTTAGTTACATAAAATTAATATTAAACACAAAATACACCTGTCATTATGTTTGATTCAATCAGATAAATTATTCAGATTATTCAAGTTCAACATATGCAGTATACAGTTCTATTTTTTCCTATTACAATTATGGCCACTATTTCCTTAATTTGTTTATTCTTAATCCAAGGCTGTCAATCCAATTTAAAGGATGTTCCTTTCATTTCCTCCTTTAGGATTGTTGTAAATTTTCCCTCCTGTTCTGGGCTAAAATGGTTCTTCCAATCGCCAACAATCCCTAAACACAGAGAGAAAAAATCTATTACTGAAGTTAAACACAGGGCGGCATGGTGGTGTAGTGGTTAACACTGTTGCCTCATATCTCTGGGACCAGGGTTTGAGTCTGGGTAACATGTGTGTGGAGTTTTCTTTGGGTATTCCATTTTCCCCCCCACAATCCAAAGACATGCTGAGGTCAGTTGGAGTTACTAAATTGCCCATTGGAGTGCATGTATGAGTGAAAGGTGTGTGTGAGTGTGTCCTGTGATGGGCTGGCCCCCTGTCTTGGGTTGTTCCCCACCTCATGCCCATAGCTTCTGGAATAATGCTCCAGAAGAATACGCAGTTTGGAAAATGGATGGATATAAGTTAGATACAGAGTACATACAATTCATTACCAGCTACATTAGAATTTTAAGAATTAATTTTTAGAATTAACCTTTGACTTATATATTCTAGAATATTGTATATTATAGAACATTCAGTTCATGTTCTTTCTATTTCTATATTCTAACAACATTCTTTTAAAAAATAATCTTTTATTGGTTATTTCACTCAGCCAGTATAATTATACTCTTCCAGTATAGTGTACTGTGGAAAAATCGTAGGCAGTCAAACAAAATGATGTGTAAAAGATCTTCATGTTGAGGTAGCATTATGATATTAAGTCTGTCAAAGTGTTTCAGCTTAGCCGTTTCAAAACCTCTCCTAAAGTGACCCCAAGTATTTGCAGCAACCACCCAATTCACTCACATATTTTTGACTACTAGCACACCATGTCTGGCTAATAAAGAGCTCACTGAAATATTTTACTAATTAAAATAATTAATTAACAGAGCTTATGGTGAAATTTAACAAATACATGGAATGACTGGGGTGCCCCTGGGGAGAGGTTTGAGAACCAAATGGTGTTCAACCAAGTCATGTTCTTCTAGGCATCCAAAAAAATATTAGTGTTCTTCTGAGAAAATATAAACTGCCAAGATAAAAAGCTTTAAACCTTTTCTTGAATTGCCTAAGACAGGACTGTATATAATACTTATGTGTTATCTTCCTATACCTTTCCTCATGAAGGATGACTTGCTGCTGTTCATAATGTCTTGTGGCACCAGAGAGTAATTTGACATAATATTGTTTTTCATGTTGCTGAAGGAGCAGTGCATGGCCACTTTCTGTAATATCTCTGGAGTGTGTTCCCTTCCCAGGAACTGTGAGATTTTGCAAAGTGCTCCTGTTAGATCCTACAGTAAATGAGAAATTCACAACAGTTCAACAAAGAAAACATGTCAAGGTGACTAGCTCAAAGAACAGTGACTCCTAAATGATCTATTTCTATGATTACAGTCATCATAGAAAACAGAAACCGTACAATGAAGAAGCTGTCAAGCTATATAGAAATATACACTGACACACAATAAATTGCACAAAACATCACACAATACTGTTTTCTGAATGAAATTGACTAGGACTAATACATAGGATTAAGCCACAACAGCCTAAGCAAGCAAAGTAAATTAAATATAAAACAAAGGGGCGTTGGGATTTTAGGCAATAGTGGGGGCACTGACCTTCACCAAATCTTCATAATTTATGTATAAAATTCTGTCGCCCATATCAGTGTTCCTCCAGCTTTTTACGTGATCTGTCCATTTTCCAAACAGCACTAAAATTAAAAAAATATATATATACACTATGTAAATTACAATGTCATGATTATTATCATTATATAATGGTGTCTTCCTCTCTCACCTTGTCCAGAAAGAAACTTGTCCAGGAATTCATCAAAAGTTCCCGGATCATCAAGAAAGCTCGCCATCTTGTGGAAGTAAAAAGATGACACTGCTACATCCTTTGGATTGCGGGTGATGTAAATGACCTGATAATGAAAGAAATGCTCTTTTAAAATATATGTAAGATGTGCAGTGAGACAAAGTGAAGATTTTGCACCAAAAAGGTATATACTTACCTTGGCTTTGGAGGTGAAGAATGTGCGAGGCATGAGATTATACGGCAGGTGAGAGACCATAGCTCGCGGAAGGGTTTGATTTTTCAGAACCAGGGCAGCCCTGGTCTCCTCCAACCAAGGAACCCGATCCCAGTTTGGTATAGTCTCAACTGGTGTTAGGTCTCCTCCATTTAGAAGCAGCGGGAGAATCTCTTGCATCCATGTGGTACCTGGAAGTTTTGTCATATGTACAGGTTAGTTTTTTTTCTCGCTTTCTCTCTCTCTCTCTCTCTCTCTCACTCACACACACACACACACACAAACACAGAGGTTTGTAATTATATCTTTGTGGGGACTCTCCATTCATTTCTATGGAAAAAACTCTAATACAAATATAACAGACAACCGCTACCCAGTCCTGACCTTAACCATATGTAATTAAACAAAATATGAGACTTAATTTAGCCATTTTCAGTTTTTTAATTGCATTCACCGATCTTTGTGGGAACCTGAAAAATGGTCTCCACAACGTCTAAATAACAGGTTTTTATTAAATTCTGGGGGACATTTGGTATATAATTTTGGCATTTATAGGTTTTTAATTGTATTAACAGAATTTATAAAATTTAGTTTCATTTTCTGGGGAGTGGAAAAATATCCCCACAAGGTCAAAATAACAAGTTTTTATCATATGGTGGGTAAAACATACATCCCCCTATTCACACAGACATATGTAGGCCAATATATCTCAACAGTCTGAGTCTGAAGGAGACACATACTTATAATTTTTAATTCTTGTCGGAACAAGCAAGGGATTATGTAGGCCTATAGCAAATGGCTTCGAGCCAACTTTAGGTTGAGGGAAAAAAAACGTTTACTTTATATTTGAGCCAGTATGGATACGTTTAAAATTACAAAATATTCGAATATTTTCATAAAATATCGTGTGCCAACAGCATTATAGGTGCGATAGATCGAAATGCATATTTTATCATCTGTTTTACGGTTTCTGTTTACTGATGAAACACCTTTTCAGATGTGAAATAAGTAGGCTGTGGATGTTAGTTTTGTCTTACCGGACTTCGGGTATGTCAGTACAAAAATATCATCATCTCGAATTTGCAATTCCGCAGCGTATTTCAGACTGTCTTCATTGTGAGTCTCTTTTGGAAGTAAAAGCCCATGATAAACTAAATATTTCCCATCGTCGTTCATGTTGAAAATCGGATTGAAGGTTTTGCTCTGTCTGCTTTACCGATCTAGCTCACGATTATAAAGGCAGGGGCACGAAAGCAACTTCCTCTGTATTCATAAAAAATAACGTCACAACTCCGTTTGTCTAAATTAAGTTTCGTCCCATTGGCTAGTCTGAAAGCCGCTCAAATGTCCCACTTCTTCAAAATGCGAAAACGTCAAATAACCTTTTTTTCATTATGTTTTCCGAAATCGTAATTTTAAAGTTTGTTGATTAGCAGAAACTTTTCATACAGCTTGTTTTCCCTATACTTTTCCACAGCCCTACGTTTTACTAAATTTTAACGTCTAGACGTTAAGGTTTCAAAACTGATGAATGGCCCGTTTCAGAGTAATGGCAGACTAGTAGAATTGCTTGGTTTCTTACTTGCTTCTCTGCATTGGACGTTCCTCGTGTAACCAAAGTTTTATCCGTGTCACTTTTTCTTTGAAGTGGAAAACAATGTCACAGAAGTTGTGGGGCTAACACAGTTGATATATGATTAAGTGGTACATTTTACCCATAATCAATTTAATTTTTAGTTTTCTTTTAAATCGTGTTTCACAATTTCTCTGGACCTGTAAAACAGCTCGTCACACAACCAAATAATTACACTTGAAAAGTGATTTTATTGTAAACATCACTGATTGTAGTTTTTGCTATATTAAACTGCTTCATTTGGTCGAGTCATAATAGCTCAAGGAATGAAGTGAATCCATACATGCATTCAATAACTTTATTGATAATATTGTTTCTCATGCAGCACATAACTTCTACATCAGTGGTATGTGCTGGTAACAATTTTTGTCAAAACAATCCCATATATCTTTTAAATACGCATATCATACACAGCAGCCCTGTGTGATAGTCCTTTCATGACCATCATCAAAACTACCTCCCATGTGTCACAGTAACTATTCTGTTCTTTTGTACCAAACGGGATACCTTTTGTCCACATCTTGGATCGACGAGTCTTGGCTGCCCAACACCCCATCAGCGGTTTGTGGCTTTTCCCTCACCAGACTACTCTCTGTAGGTACCTACCACAGCTGACCGTAAGCACCCCACAAGCCTTGCTGTTTCAGAGATGCTCTGACCCAATCATCTGGCCATAACGATTTAGCCCTTGTCAAAGTCACTCAGATCTTTATCCCAGTTAATTTCTTCTACATTCAACATATAGACAAGTACTGTATGTTAGCTTATCATCTAACATATTGCGGACCCTGACACACATTTTTATGAGCTAGTTAACATGATTCACTTCACAGGGGCGTGGTCATAATGTTCTGGCTCATTGGGGTGTGTGTATGTATATAAAATATGAAACAATGTGATCAAATACAGATTCTGTACTGAAAGGCAGTTGTTCCGGTTATAAAAAGCCAACATATTTACCTGATGTAATTTTGAACTGATAGAAGCAGACATGACTGAAACGCTCAAATTTGTATAACTTTTAGATAGTACACTGTTGTCAAATATCTTTAATCAGCTTAACACATGCCCATAGATTCTTAGGGTGACTAAATTTGGTTTTGACACTATGTAGCAGCCAATAAAGTAACAGCTACCAATAATGTACTAACATAGCAATAACATGTCGTCTCTATTCTTAATGTAAGTTAATAATGTAACAACTGGCCAATAATATCTTATATTTTCTGAACCAATAACGTAAATGTAACTTATTACACTATCGGGAAAAAGTTATTACGTTACTGGCCGATTATGAAATTAACGAGCTGTATTACATTAAGAATGGAAAAATTATTACATTATTGACTGCTACACACGATTTTGGTGAATTACTAGACAGTGTAGCTATAGCTGAATATAAAGATAGTAATACAGTTGATGTAAAGTTTAGCAGGATACTTAAGTTCAGTTCTCACAAATCTGTTCTCTAAAAAAAAGGGACCACATACTACTAATGAAGAATGTCCGTTGAATTTCATCACCACAGTAGATAATATGTGCACATTCGTGGCTCTTACTCATGCACTTTTCATCCAGACTGAATCTTATTTAGTTGCACCGTTGTGAATTCAGTAGGAGATAAGAACAGTGAGGCTTTCTTTACATAAGTAGCTGACATTTAAAGGATATTTTGTTTTGAAGGAGTTTATTTCCATTCTTTAAATCAGATGGAAACAACATAATGTTTTCCACTTCTAAAAGGACCACACCACTATAAAACACTAGAAAATAATTTAACCAAAAAGAGAGTTTCTGATAAAGTTTCAGAAGTCAGGATAAAGGTAAATGATCCAAAAAGAGGCCTTCTTAGTTACTATGTACAAGACTGATGAAAAGGAAGAGTGAGCAAAGGGAGATGCCTCCAGTGAGCACAGCCTTCAGCAAGAGCGCCGTCCAGCTGCCCAGCATGAAGACATGCACAAACAACCTACAGAGGAGAAGAATGGGTAAACTGCATGTAGAGACCTGGTGAAGGGAAGGGGCTGCTGACAAATTATTAACCATAATTCATCTACTGTTGTACTCAGTTTGGGTCACAGCCTGAGATAAAACTCCAGGAAACATACTGCCTATAGTTTGAAGGAAAAAAAAATGTTTTCTGAGATTACAAAGGTATAATCCTTTGATAAAGTTTAAAAGGCCTGATGACTTTGATAAAATTGTTGTAAAGTTGTTGTGAAATTATCTATCTTGTCCTAGTAGAGTCTTGATATTGAAACTGCACAATTGAATAATGGGAAAAATGAGATTAACACAGGTCAGGTCAAGTTGGGGGAGCATGCAATGATGCAGCGGGCTGCCGCACCCACCACACAGTGAAACCCAGCCGGCCATCCCCCAAGCAGATACATAGTCCAGTCCCACCCTCCGGTGATGGCCATCCATCTGCCGCAGCCAGTGGGCATCCCCTTGGCCTGGTTCAGCCACTAGGGTCCTCAGAAATGAGGATCCTGCAAGCCGGTTCACGCTCAGGCAAATGTGTCACATGTCCGTAGTGCCGTAACTGATGCCCCTCACAATGCAGGTAACATGCTTCATTCGGGACTCCTCTAGCAATGGCTCATTCGACACAAAGTCAAACCAGTGGTACCCAAGGATTATCCGAAGAGACATAGTACTAAAGGAGTCCAGTCTTCGTTTCAGCTCACTGGATAGCGTCCATGTCTCACAGCCATACAGCAAGACAGGGAGCACCAGGACTCTAAAGACTTGGACCATCGTCCTCTTGCAAACATATCGGGCAAGCCACACACCCCTTTCCAGAGACCTCGTGACCCCCCCATGCTCTTCCATTCTGTCTGCTGACTTCATGGGAAGAGTCACCAGAGACATGAATGTCACTGCTGAGATAAGTGAACCTCTTGACAAGGTCAACATTCTCCCCACAGACAGACACAGTACTGATGGCTGTGCCTAAGAAGTAATTAAACACCTGGATCTTGGATCTATATCAGGACATCCGCAATCCCATGCACTCAGACTCCTCGCTCAGTCTCTTGAGAGCCCCAATAAGAGCCTCCATTGACTCCACTAAAATCACAGCATTGTCGGCAAAGTCAAGATCAGTAAATCTTTCTTCACCAATGGACACCCCACAACCCTGCCCAACACCCAGTCCCTTCAAGAACTGAACAGAGTAGGAGCAAGAACACACCCATGGCAAACCCCAGAATCAACTGGGAAGAATGCAGTGGTTCTCCCTCCACTCTGCACAGCACTCACACTACCAGTGTACAGGCCAGCCATGACGTCCAGTAACGTTGAGGGGATTCTGTGAAGTCTCTGAATGTCCCACAGGGCAACTAGATCAACTGAGTCAAACGCGTACAAAAAAATCGGCAAAAGCTGCAAAGAACTTCTGCTGATATTCGCACTTGCGCTCCATAAGAACCCTCAGTGAAGAATACGGTCGATGGTAGACTTCTTAGACGGGAAACCACACTGTTCCGGTTGCTGACAGGCAAGCAAGTGATCATGGATCCAGTTACGGATGACCCTAGCAAGGACCTTACCCAGCACTGAAAGCAGTGTTATTCCCCATGTATTTGCCACAATTCAGGCGATCACCCTTCCCTTTCCAGATAGGGACTATAAATCCCGTTTTCCAGTCAGTTGGGATGATGCCTGACTCCCAAATGGAAGCAAAGATTGCCTGCAATGCCAGGAGGACAGCCTTACCACCAGCCTGGAGAAGTTCACCTCTGAAACCACAGATCCCTGCGACTTTCCCTGCCCTCAGCTGATTCACCACCCGTGTAATCTCATTGAGATTGGGTGGTTCACAGCTGTTCGGAGGATCGGCTTCAAAAACTGTAGACCCAGAGACGTCCAACATCCTAGCTAGAGGATGTCTCATCGCTTGCCCTGACTGCAAGTCTCACAGGAACAGTTTCAGATGTGCGTAATGCTTCAATTCCTCTGTAAGCAGGACGTGGGTCACTAGGCAACAAATGGGGTGTCACCTGCTTCCAAATTTGCCCCAGCCTCTGACCTTTCACAAAGTCATGGAACATGGAGCCACTTTCACCCCAGTTTCCAGACCTATTGGGACTGACACAATCCTCATAGTCAGCCTGTCAGTACCAGTGGTCGCACTGAAGTCACCCATGACCAGAGGAGTGTCACCTTGTGGGCATCCTTCAGCCACTGCGCGAAGTTGCAAATAAAATGTCTACCTCAGTGAGACATCACTCACCACGGTCAGAATATACACTGAGACAACAGACAAGACACCCAAGAAGTGCCTTAGCCTGAGTTTCATGATATGCTCATTGAAAGGAATGACATCAGACACCATCGAAAGGAGCTGATCCGCTACAGGAACAGCTACTCCCTGAGTATGGCAGCCATCAGACCGACCAGACCAAAAGTAGGTATACCCACTTACAGAGATCTGGCCACTCCCCGGTCTGCGTACATCAGAGAGTGTCACTACTGAAATGTGGAGTTTATGAAGCTCCTTCGACAGCAGAGGAAGACGGTCACCTTGCCAGAGAGATAAGATGTTCCACGTGCCTACCCGGAGGGGTTGCCTCAAACAGGGACCCGAGTGCCACCATGCAGCAGGTGATGCCTCAGCACCACACCAGCCCTGATCCCAACAGGCCTGACCCTATTAGCTCTCTGACGGTTTCAACTTGTCCAGGGATGGGGGTTCCAAAGGCTTTCCCCCATCCCCTTCTTGGTGTGTGCAGCCTTCCTGCGGGCTGTTGCAGCAGAGCTACTCCCGCGGAGAGCAGAAGAGTATCTAGTCTGTTTTAATTGAGCAGTTGCGAGTTGTTTTACGGTGGCTGGAGTACCAATCAGGCCACCAACCCAAGCAAAAATTGTTTCCCTGCAAGTTGGTGGACTGCTTGCAGGGCCAGATGGAGTTTAACGTCATACCCACACACAGTCAAACATTAAGGGATAATTTTAATTTTATCACCAGACCTTTACTGCCCTCTAAGACAGTCTGAATTGTTAACCATGGCAGATAATGGTCAAAAAACAAAGTGTAATTTCAATTTGCCTAAGCATCGACTACAGTAAAGTGGTACTTCTTTTTTAAAAAAAAAAAAAAAACTGTTGCTGCTCCTTTAAAAATTAAAAGTACTTATATTAGCTAAAAAAGTTTGATGCAAGTCTTCAGGAAGCAATCAATTTTCAGTGGAAGAAAAAGCAAAATCATGCATGAGGTTTTATTTATCCAGTGTTATACGACTGCGATTAGCATTTTGCTATTTGTTTATTGATTATTACTTGAAAAGTTATACAAAACATGGTTCAAAATAACTTTATCTATGCAAAATTCAGTCTTTTGCATCAAACATGAAGAGTGTTATGACACAGTACTTACTCCATCAAGAATGTCTTATAAACACACAATCCCAGCAGGACAGTCACAGGCAGGCGAAAGCTTTTTGGCAGGTCGTATCTTGTAAACATCCACACCACTGCTGCCATGGCAATATAGTGCACCTGACCAAACAAAGACAACTTGTGAAATGAAGTGCTACAAACCTAATTCAAAACGACCTAGGGTAAAAAGTCTCTGTGGATTGAAACTGGACTTACCAGGCTGATGTTGGAATCAAAGCTCATCTGAATGTACTTCCAGTCAAATTCAATTCCCCGAGCCCCCACCCACAAAGGTATACACCTATAACAAATAGGATAATACTATTATTTTTGTTATTATGTTGCTTTGTCAAAGGATTTATACAAAGAAATACAGAATTTTACGTACTTCTCCAGATGCATACTGTTCCATACACAGGGAGTGTACCTGCCTCGTTCAAAGGAACTACAGAGTGCCTCCTAATACATGAAACCGAGCAAGGTTTTGTGATTTGACAATATTATTGATGTCGGAGTCTGACAGTAATTAGTAACTGACAGCCGATTATCACCATTACCAAAAAAAAAAAAACGAACAGTATTGTACCACGGCATTTCTCAAGCATTGGCCATTGCAGTAATAATGTTTGCATTAGGAAGTTTGATGTTGTCATCTGGTTTAAAACCAAAGTATTGCCAAACAGCCACATACACTTCACTTCTTGAAAACCATGTGTCCTCTCTAACGCAGGTAGCCGGGTACAACAATTGACAACATTTCTTATGCCTAATTTTACTTTTTTGAAACTCTCTAATAAAATACTATCAGTCTATGGTCAATCTATTTACTTATTTATAAATTAAATGTAGAACTGTGATTACTGACAAAGTGTCTGTGTGCGTGGGTATTGGGGGGTAAGACCCAACATGATTTATTTAAATTTTTTAAAATCAAAATATTGCATATTTTTTAGACATTGTTCATGACCTAGCAGAGTTATAATTAAATTGGTTTCCCATGGCAAAAATAAACTATATTTTTGCATACAATATTTCAGTACAGTAAACAAATTAGCAATCAGTTCAGTTCAATTATACAGTCCCTGACTTCTATTCTTTTCAACAAAAGTCCTTCTGAACCAATTCATTACAGTCACTCTTGCAATTGTCAGTATCTGCATTTCAATGGCTGCATACCGGGACATGACTAGTTCTGCAGTGGCCCAGCCCATGGCTGCCACCATTATTTTGTACTCTCCCTTGCCAGCATTCCTGGACATGACCAAGTGAATTCCCAGAAGGTCAGCCAAATCCACAGTAGCCTTCATGAATTCCTGTAATAAAAAATATATATATAAATTCATTGGAAATTTAGAGTTGTACCTACAGATCTTGACACAAAGACTAATACTTATGGCATGGTTGCATAATGTATATTTTCACGCAGTTTTGGCTGAATTCTGGAATGACAACCTAAAAGCAACACAGAAGTAACATTTAACCATGACTTGGGGATCATAACCATGAATGGGGAGTCATTCCATTTTAATTCGTCGAATAGCTTTTGCATAACATTTAATTTGCATTTTAATTCATCTGACACTTTTAACCAAAGTGACTTACAATGGATGGAAGGTTTACAATTTATGTATGCTCCCTGGGATTGTTAGCACAATGTTTTACCTGTTGAACTACATCACCATTTTTAATTCTGACAAAATTTGGCATGGGAATTACACATACCTTCCAGAGCTCAGACATTTTTTTCTATTTATTTAAAAAATATTTTCCCTTGGATATACAGCACCTTTTCTACCCCTTGGGTAGCAAAACATTTTAAGTTTCATAATATATGAGTGTTTTCTCATGAGCTGTAATGTTTGTACTATAACAGCTACATTTCTCATCTACAGCTCATTGTAAACCTCAAAAACAGTACTTTTTTTATGATACGGTCATATTTAGCTTTTAATATTTTGCATAAGTTTCTTTTCTCAAGGTCAAAATTCATCTTGGGAACTTTTTAAATTACATTTGGTTATTACAAAAAAAGAAAACCAACGAAGGGTTTGGAGTAAGAAGTCAATTTTCTGTAATGAAATACAGTGTGCACAGAAAGCCTGCTTGTTTAATTATGTAAATATGTAGCAAATTTTTTGCTTTCATAACAAAACCCCACACAAACATTTTCTTTGTATTAATTGTCAATTTTTAAGACTGACTCATTCAGTTCTGTATTGCCGTTTTGCAATCAATTGCAATTGTAGTTATTGGCTCCAAAGCGATACTAAACAGAAAAGTTTGGTGTTTTATTATTGCAAAGGTTTTACTAATTAAAAAGCACCCAATGAGACTGCTTGTCAATGAACTTGTAACTCAGAACAGCTCCTTTAGAACCATAATTTGGGTTTCAATTTACTACTACTTGAAACGAATGCTTTACTTTTGTACTACTTTTTGTAAACAATGTAAAAGTATTGTTTTTTGTTATGAACACAATAAATTTGCAATAATTTTACTGAATAAAGAAAGCACCGCAAAACTTTCTGTGAGCACTACTTTTATATAAAACACTGGCCTGTGACTTGGTCCCGTTCATGAGATCAGCACCACAAAAGTGCATGAGTTTTTTTTAAATGCCATTTCTGAGCCTCAATTTTTTTTCACTTAATTGGGAAGAAAGTACTCTTCAGCTGCTTTCAAGTGAAAAAAAAAAAAGTTTTGCTATTCAAAGGAGTGTAGGTGTTTACGAGGCTCTGAACAAATTATACACCAATTTCACTCTCTTTTAATCCACTTCTTTCATAAAAACAGCTTAAAGTGAACTGAAGTGTTTAAAGTATTTTGGGGACTATTCAGAAAAGCCTTTGTCTTGCAAGGTGAAGTCCAGGCATACCACTGGTCTAATCTGCAGGCCACAATTATACCTATGTATTGTAGGTGAGTAGAGTAGATTCAAACCCAGTGTTTAGGTTTTATTAGTGACTCTCTTGATCACACCACTACCATGATATGCATATGTCTTGATATTTTGGACAATTCTATGCTTCCAACTGTGGGGGGAGACTTTGGGGAAGGCCCTTTTCTATTGCAATGCATAAAGCAAAGTCCATAAAGACACGGTTGGGATGAGTTTGGTGTGGAAAAACTTGACTGGCCTGACCTCAACCAAATCAAATAGCTCTGGGATGAATTAGAATGGAGATTGTGAACTAGACCTTCATGTCTAATATCAGTTCCTGACCTCACTGATTTTTTTCTAAATGAATGGGCAAAAATTCCCATAGACACATGTGGAAAGTAAAATCTTGTGGAAAGCCTTCTCAGAAGAGTAGCAGCTATCGTAGCTGCAAAGAGGGGACCAGCTCCTTATTGATGCCTATGAATTTAAAATGGAATGTCATAAAAGTTCCTGTAGGTGTAATAGCCAGGTGTCCAATACTTTTGTCCATGGATTGTACATATGCAATATAAACCAGATAAATCAGAACCATCTTTTAAATGCACGTCCAGACATGAGCTTGGGATCCTGTCCAGTTACCACCCACAAATAGTTAATGCAAATAAACTACTTGCTCATATAATAGGCAAATCAAGTAAATGATAGCAACTATGAATAAAAAAGATGAATTTGAAATAGCGCAAGGTACAGGAACGAAATGGCATACTGCTGGGCTTATTAACATTTATCCCATGCAAAAAAAATGTATAGACATACACTTTTTCCAACTGTTTTTCGCATTGTACAGCTGTTTCTAATACTTTTGCATTATTTTTCACTTTTAAATTAGATGCCAAACTGCATTTTAGTGTCTGTGTACTTGTACTTGTACACATAAAGTTAATAAAAAATTCAAAGGGCTGTAGTTTAAAAATGATTAGAGATACAGATATAATACTTAGAATTTCTTCATAAATTGGGTATAGGAGCACCTGTAATTTTTTTCAGGGGAGTCTGAGAGGGTGACCTGAGAAAACATATTTAGAGAAAAATTTCTTCATTTTTGAACTTGGAAGCTATGTGTACTTCAGAAGGTGATGCAAAAACTTTCTTGGAAATTTGTCAAATTAAAATGGAATGACTCAGGGTTTCTAGAGTGTGGAAACTGGGTACTTGGATGAAATCCACAGGAACAGAGGAAGAATATGCTAAACTCAATCCACACCTCGCGTGAAACCCTGAGGGTGTGATGCAACACTAAGTGGTTCCAGCTTTAAGAAAGGGTCTTCATATTGCAAAACTGTTAAGAGCATATTTTGAAAGGGAAAAAAGTAAGTGTACCACGGCTGACAAAGCAAGATAAACTATAACTTACCCCAACAAAGTCATACACACCAGCACCACCTTCCCAGGTGGGGAAAAACGTGGCAAGGAACAGCATCTGGAACACGAAAATTTTGTTTACTGTGCATTAGACCAGCTATTACGTGAAAAGCAAATGCAAAATTTAATAAAATGGACACAGAAGAATGGGGGCAAGACTGAAAAGAGGAAAGGAAATATCTTGCTGACAACAGGATATTAGTCAGATACATAAGACATGGACCAAGATGTAATTTTAAACAAAAAAGACCTAATGCAGATTAGCAGCCAGGTCCTAAGCTAATATTTTTGAAAGAAACATTTCAATAAAAATACAAATCGTTTACCTTACAAAGCTGCACAAAAAGATAAGTAGCACCAGCCTGAACACATCTCCAAAAAGCATTGTACTCTGATCTGTAGAAGGCATATAAAACATGGTAAGGGCATACACACATAAAAAGCAATAGCAATAATATGAATTGTATAAGTTTGGAATTTGGAAAATGTGTACACATTTTTAAAGCTTACTCACAGTCCACTGCACTTGTAAGTAATGAAATATGGGAAATATGCCAAAGCAAAACAGTTCCCAAAATGAAACAACGTCATTTTTCCTCAAAGTAATATTGCGACGTTGCAGCTCACTGCTCCTGGTCAACAATAAAAGAGTTTTAATTTTGTACGTCACGACATATATACATGGCACAGTGACATTGTGTCATACGGGACGCTAAATATATAATAAAGCTCATGAAGACGTTGTATATGTTAAACGCATATACACACGTGTGAGCAGATATGCGGATATTTATGTATAGCTACGTTACAACTACATAATTTATCAAATAATATTTATATATGTTACAAAAATTAACAAAAAAGAGAACTATAACAACCACACCTTACGTCGTTGGTCCCACACCGGAAAAAGGCCGACGTCCTAACAGTCACGTATTTCCTGTAAGTGTTTAGTTCCTATTGGGTAAAGACTGCTTTTACACACACACACACACGTATACATAAATCAAAAGTTATACGCATTAAAAACAATCGAAGGACTTTAAAGATAAAAATATATATCTAAAGCAGGATAAAAAAAACTTTCTTGTTCATAATTAAATGAACTTAATGTTTTTCCATATTGCGTAATATAAGAATTATAAGAAATTACATCATTATTTAAAGTAATTTGTTATAATCACTAAAATGTATTGTAATGTATGTTATAGTTTAATAACATAACACGTATGAACATATTTAAATATTATAGGTTTAATTTACTTAGTTTTTAAGTAGACTGCTAACAAGTGCAAATGAACACCCAAGCACCAGCTACATAATACATTTCATAACCTACGTTTGACTCATGTGGCAATAACGATTTAGCTTCCAAACGTCACACCCAACCCGACTCAAACTTTGAAATTATGGGTGGGCTAAAGCCGCGGTGGGTAGTGGGCACGTTCTCTCGCGTGTGAGCATTTGTTTCTACTGATGCAGTCAGGTTACAAAGGAACCAGTTTCTGTGTGAAATTTTGACAGACTGTCGAGCTCTGAAAAATCACTTTTCAGTCCACCATAGGATATTTTTTAAAATAGTCGCCGATAGGTATTGAAACTCGCTAAATACCTATTTGCTTCGTATTTGCATGGAGAGGCATAACTTATGAGTGGGTGGATCAGGCCTGTCTCGCCAAAGCTGTAGAGTTACCAACTTTGGTTAGCTAGCTGGTACGAGATTTTCAGTTGAAGTGTGCACACGCAGTTACATGTATGTAACATTTTTATTACCTTGTAAATAATCTGTAGGGTATGTAAAGTACCCGAACGTTGCGGATGTGGCTAATTTTGGGTTATAATGGAATAATAACGTTTTGGCGTAAGATTTATTCCTTGAGCATGAGTATCATACCTGATGCGTGAGAGCTGGCAGCATAGGCGTCGTGAGGCCTATTTAGGGTGGGCTTCAGCCCCCCCCAAAATGTTCCCATGCCCCCCCCCCCAAAAAAAAATAAAAAATAAAATAGTAATTATCATACTATTCTTAAATTATACATCCATACATGGTGGTGTAGTGGTTAGCACTGTCGCCTCACACCTCTGAGACCCGGGTTCGAGTCTCCGCCTGGGTTACATGTGTGTGGAGTTTGCATGTTCTCCCCATGT
>JAODJX010004145.1:2958-19406 GCA_026776945.1 Isichthys henryi
GTCTTTTGGGTCAGTTGGCATGTCCCATCTTGCTCCCCATGAGACATATAGACATATACAGGTGCAAGCAGGTCTTGCGGTCAGTTGGCAGGTCCCATCTTGCTCCCCACGAGACACATAGACATATACAGGTGAGAGCAGGTCTTGGGGTCAGTTGGCATGTCCCATCTTGCTCTCCATGAGACACATAGACATATCCAGGTGAGAGCAGGTCTTGGGGTCAGTTGGCATGTCCCACCTTGCTCCCCATGAGACACATAGACATATACAGGTGAGAGCAGATCTTTTGGGTCAGTTGGCATGTCCCATCTTGCTCCCCATGAGACACATAGACATATACAGGTGCGAGCAGGTCTTGGGGTCAGTGTACAGGCTCAGCCAATGTCCAGTGGCCCTAGAGTAATTGAGTCTAAGTAACAGCACTCTGCCGGCTACAGCATATCAATCACAGAGCCACCGCCTTAATTGAAATACAGTAATGTAATATGTGTTAGTCCTGCTTGTGATTGCATTTTAAGAGGTCAGTTTGCTTGTTAATCTGGTACCTTTCCTGATCTCACAGTTGTATGGAAGAAGGTCACCCTGGGAAGACCCAGCCAAGTGGGTCATGGACAGCTACCCTTGGACCGCTAGCCCCCAGCAACACGAGTGGCCCCCGCTGCTCCAGCTGCGGCCTGAAGACGTGGGCTTCGACGGCTACTCCATCTCACGAGAAGGCCACAGCAAGCAGATCCCCCCAAGCGATGCGGAGGGTGACCCTCTGGTGAATGAATAGCCGTTCATGTCCCAGCCCCTTCTCAGTCAGTGTAACTGTGTGTTTCACTCAAAAACAGCCCCTTCTCAGTCAGTGTAACCCCTGTTTCAGTCGGTGTTTACAGAGGAGATTTGACAGGTTGTCCTTATTTCTGCCAGAGTGAGAAGTCTTATATGGATATTTAGCAAATGAACTTCATTAATGATATTTAAGAGTTAGGTTTGTGCTTGTCTTGGAGTAGAGTTCCCCCTCACTTCAGTAAATGGTCAATAAACACTGAACAATAATCGTTTTCGTTAACTTAGACCTATGGTGTGCGATGGGCTGGCCCCCCATCGATGGATGGATGGTGCTAACCATTATCCTGATTTCCCTTCACCAGATGAACATGCTGATGCGACTCCAAGAAGCTGCCAACTGCTCAAGCCCTCAGAGCTACGACAGTGACTCAAACAGCAACAGTCACCACGATGACATCCTGGACTCTTCATTGGAGTCAACGCTGTGAATCGATCAGTAGTTTTAAGCACAAGGAAAAATGACTCCTAATTACTAGCAACCAGAGCAAGCTGCTCTCAGAGACTGACAAAGAAATACAGTGGGTGCAGGTAACCCATTAGAGAAAAAATAATTTCATTTTTAACAACAGAAACAAAAAAAAAAGGCACTGCTTTATTTTTTCAATATTTTTGTGAAAGGCTGTTCTTAGCCCCGTTATAGGATGTTAAAGGTACAAGGATCTGGCTTTTGTGGAGCTTATGTCCTGCCCTGGACTTTTCATCCAGCCTGAAGAACATACGCCTCCGTTTCTGTGAACCAAACAATCTTGCTGAACTCCTGCATAGATGTGTTACATATGCTCTAAACTGCAGATGGTGCTAGAAGACCGAAGTGCCGGTCTAAAGTGACCACCCTATGCTGCCCCATTCACATGGCCTTGTGCTGTACTCGTGATCTTTCTGCCTGGATGTTAATCCATCCTAGTCTAGTGTGATCACCCAGTGCCAGCAGAGGGGGTGAGCATTGGTTTCTGATCAAACATGCTGAGTCCTTAGATGTTCTGTGATTCATTGTGGATGGTGCATTATGGGTCTGTGAGAGTTGTTTACTCTCTTTTTAGGGCACAGTTGTGGAGTACACAGAGCATGCCACAATAATGTGTGATCCTTTGGAGTCATGTAATAAGTGTGATCGGATCCCTTTCCAGGGGACTCAGGTTTTTAGCTGTGTAGGCTTATTGTTTCGGTTGCCAGGGTGCCAGACTGTGATTGAGGGCACAGGTTGGGCCATAACTCTGTTACATGGTGAGCTTTATAGCCTTCCGCTGGCGTACCCCTTCCGCTTTAGAGCACTCACAGACACAACCAGTAAGGCACAGCCAGCTTCTTATAGCTGCTAGTGTGCATTGTCACAGAGGAGCAGTCGTAAGCTTTGACAAACATCCTTTTGGTGCTGAGCTACAAAAATGATGCCTTACCTCTTTTGTAATATTTAACATGCATTGGTGTTGTCTTTTTTTACTTTTAACTGCAGGGCTGTAGCGTCATGGTCCCTTGACAATTTGCAGGTGAATTTGCAGGTTCAAGGTGCTATGACAGTTTCCCCCACCATATCAAAGGATAATGCCATGTTAATAAGAGGGAAAATGAAGGCAACCTTCTTTTGAATCCATATCATTGCTTTGATCTAGCTGCTGCAGCATATACCCATAGGGGTAGCTGTCAAAGCCTAAAATGGGCTTTGAACCACTGATCAGATGAAACTGCTGCATCTTTCTGGTTCAGGCCAACCTGAGGACAAAGTCTGGGATCGGTGCTCAGACAACACCCACTTTAAGTTGTACTGTACAGATTTAATGGTTACGAAAGACGGCTGAAGATCTGAAGGGGTTGTTCTTATACCTCACAAGCCTATACACTTTATGCCATTGTCTTACTTGTTCCACTTTTTTGTGTTATTCTTGTAAGTGATAATGAAATTAGTATCAGTGCATGAAATGTGATGGCTGTGATGTTTGTTGCCTCATTTAGGGGAAAGACCTTCATTTTATTGCTTTGTTTCTAATCACTTATCAAGATTAAGTATCCAAAAACATTTGGATATTCTGCAAAGGGAGGGGCCGGGGCCCCGACCTTGCTTTGAAACTAATGACAGCGTGTCTAGTAGCGAACTCATTACAAAAGAATTAACATTGTGTCAATTTGCATTAAGTGTAAACGGGATCCTCGGCCTCGCTTTATTTCTGAGACAATGCTTTATTCCTCCTTTGAAACCCATAACACTGAGCATTTGAAAACCTACTTTTAATAGTATGACATACGACTTCATTTTTTCCCCCTTCTCTCCATCCTTCTGTTCCTTTTCAGTGTTTGACCTGTTCATTTTGAGTGTTCTTAGTTACTAATTCTATGCAACATTCATTCTGAATTTTAAACGGAAGCCAAATAGTTTCCTAGTATTTGTCAGGACTGCCAAGAATTGTACAGCAACTAAATCAATATGTGAATAGATTCTCAGTTGTAATTTAATTAGAGGGTTTTTTTCTGTAAATTTTGGCAAAGGGTTCTTATAATTGATACAAGCACAAAGCTTTGGCTGGACGTTTCTTCTTATGGCATTTTCCCTGCAGGACTGTGGATGTTAATTTTATGGAAGGGCCACTCTTTGATGTAGTTGTTTTAAAGTAAGGTGATCTGTTTAGCGAGGTGTATTTTGCTATTTACATGTACATTGTAACATAGAGAAATGTAAATATTACAGTGCTACATTTTACTGAAATTTTCTAGCCGTTTTTAACAAAAACTAGAAAAGTATTTTGTGTACAGTACTCAATTCGCCTAGTGTGTTCTTTCAGGTTTGTCAGAAATTGCTGTCAGATTCACACAAAATAAATATGATCATTGTAATGTTATTAAATTATTCATGATCAATAAATGAATGCTTATTTATTAGCTGCTGTGGTGAAATACTTTATAGATTTTGCACACACGCATGTTTTTCTGGCTGCATGCATCCATGCATATGCATCGTGTTTGCTTTGCCTTTCCACTAAATATAATTTTAACAAACAAAAAACTATTTAAAAAAACTAATATAATTGGTCAGTCAATTAAATGCTGTTTTATAAGTGTGAGTGTAAGAAGGGAGTGAAATTGACTGCTTGTGCCTTGAGACTTATTAAGCTAATTTGGGCATCAGGACCCATAATCGGGTCCAATTTACCTCTGGTACTGCTCTTACTTTTTCTACATTTCATTACTGAAATATAGGTACTACAATGGATTTTAAAAATCCCATTATTAACCAAAAGGAATCAGTCATTTCCATGGTAGGTTTCACATTTCAACAAAGTAATTGATTTTTTTTTTTCACATTCACAGGCTACATAGTTCAAAACCAGAAAACCGATTTGCCTAAGCTGAACTTTTGTTAATTTAAAACAGTTTGATGAAAAGTGCATTGACAGGATGCATTATAAAGTGGAATTTAATTCTATTGCTGCTAACAAATGGTAGGTCACAACAATGTTATATTTTTGATTTACTTATTAACATTCATATTGTTCATTTTGGTTGACTTTTTTACTTTGGATATCAAAATGCAAAGTATATTTTAAACACTATGCATTCTGACCAATTTGACTAGCAGATTCAGATCTGACCTGTGTGATCATGCACTCCATAGAGTTACAACTCTTTGCTTTCTCTACATTTTATTTGGCGTTTGTACAAAACACGTAAAATACATACATATTAAAACTTCATACACAGAGATAATAGAAAATAATATCTTTATAATTTATACATTTAACGTCTACATTTCTTTGTTAAATCATTACATTATCTAATGTAAAAGCCATATTGTCACTCAAAATACTCTTGGTATAAAATTTCCAATACAAAAAAAATGTACAAAATTCTGTACAGTTCACAAGAGCTGTGCAAATACAGCAAGTTATTCCAAGAAGGATGCATATCCCCTAAAATAAACATTTACATATAGAATATAAGATCGTTCTAAATATACTCCATGTCAACATTCCAAACATTTGCCGCGTTTCAAATTGATTTGATGCAGGGTATGTGCTGAAAGCAAACTTGGATTCTGATATCTCTGTCTAAGTTAAGGGATACATCCTCTTATTTACATTTAATTACTTGTTTCTGTATATAAGGTATTTTATTTATTTTTATATAAACATAATTTATTTATTTTAGATTATCTAGGAAACTGTGATTTCTTCATCTTCCGACTCTGAGAAGTCTGAGTGTTTACTGGATTGACATGGTGACGAGAGGTGCGACTCCACGCTGTCTGAAAGCTTGCGCCCAGTGGGGGAGTGACAGAGTGCTGCTCGCGGGCTCTCCCCTCCCACGGCCTCCTCCTCTTCCGAAGACTTCTTTCCAACATCGCTCAGGTCTGGGTGAGGGTTTAACTTTGTCGGTAGGGTTTGTTCCCGGCACCCCCCAGAAGACAGAAGTTCTCTCTCTTTAGAATTCCTCCATTTCATTCTTCTGTTCTGGAACCAAATTTTAACCTACGGGAAGAGGCAGAATGAGTTGCTACATTTTATTTTCCGAAAAAAACAAGACATCATTGTAAAATATACCACATATTAAACTGTATATGTTTGAATAGTTTTCTATTTATTATTATTATTATTATTTTATTTAAAAATATATACCTGTGAATCTTTAAGGCCAAGTTTGGCCGCCAGCTTCTTCCTGTCGGGCTTGCTGATGTATTTTTGTTTCTGGAACATTTTCTCAAGAGCTTTCCTCTGCACGTCAGAGAAGACAGCCCGACGGAGCATGCCTCTCCTGGGCTTCCCTCTAGCTGCCAGAGGCCATGAAAACGTGCCTGGGATAGGCACCACTGAAGAAGACGCTACAAAAGAAATAAAGAAGTTACTTGAAAAAAATTCTTCCTGAAATTGAGTGCATTCTACCTAGAAACAGGCAGTTTGTTTGGCGGAAATGAAGCCCCAGAGATGCTCTCCGCATTGCTTTTCAAATCTAGGTGTTGAAAAGTAATCATTCCTGTTCCAGGATCTATAAATATTGAATGCCTTTTTGTTCTTGTGTTATTAAATAGCATTCCGTTTGCGTGCAATGGCACGAAGCAACTAATTAGCACATTGCTTGGTTCCCAATAGCATTGGTATGGTAAAAAGGCAGAGTATCCTTTAAGAAAATTCCAATGAAAAATAGAGGCCCTAATGAAGCGTGAACGGTAATTGTGTAGTAATGAACTAACAGAAAAAGGCTCAGGACAGGCAGCTAAAGCCATATATTATTTTAACAAAAGAGATTTACACTTTCAAACTAAACACAACTGCATGCCAAGATCATTTGGAGAATACTGATGACTGGGGCCTATTTTTGCCCCCAAATCATTTTCATTAAATGAACACGAAAAGCTATTCATATAGCTCAAGTTGTTTTGTTGAAGTATTCATGCAGCCATGAAAAGAATCAAATTCTATTATTATTAGCCGGAATAAAAGCACGAATTAACGACTTTATAGAAGAGATTCTTCCCCACTCCATAATAGGCCGGCACAAGAGCGGGAATTTCAAATCATACTCCATATTATTATTTTTTTTATTTCGGTGCGCCATACAAAAGCATGCCGATGTTATCTAAAAACGCTTAACTACAATAATTAATTTCCACACAACTTAACTTTGTTTACCTCAATATATTATATTTTAAGGGTAACATATATTTTGGTTGTGTATTTAATACAACTTTTATCCTTCTGTAAATCTGACTGCGATTTTTATATATTCTGTGCTCCAGTTCAACAAACCGCGCACACCGCACTATGTGGTCTTGTGAGAATATCGAAACGGTGAATAGACCCTAATAGGGAATTAGTCCATGACTGGTAAATGCCTATCAGAAGCATGGTAAAGTCAACGCCGAGTCTGTGTGTGGCTGCCCGGAGGGAGCTGACCAATTGGTCATGGTGCTGAAACCATTGTTAACAATCAGTGGCTAAATGCACTTGCTCTGTGGGAAAACCGGGGCCGTGAAGAGATGCCAAGCAGTTTCGATGTGAGAAGGGGCCCGCCTCAAATTTAGAGCATGACAATTCCGGCTAATTTGTAGATTAGGGGAAACGGTGCAAAATGTCAGCAGTCACTGCTTGTGCTAAATAGGGCATCAAATTGGCGAGACTGATTCCACAATGTTGTACCGCTTCCAGCCTCTGAACCAACAGCCTGTACAACCCCACGGCTTCGCTTGAGAATGTGAAATGTGTGAAAAGCAAACAAACAAATCCTGTTCATAGTAATGGCATGAAATAATCGGATGAACCTACCTGGGAAATAGGTGGATCTAATAAATGGGGGAAATGATCCGTCAAAATACGGGAACTGGAAAGCTTTCGGGTGCACGCACTGAATAGAAGGAACCGATGATGCTGTAATAAAAACGAAACATGCAAATAAAATGAATTGAAGTATGAGCAGAAAGATAAATGTCTTTTTCAGATATGTCTCGTTTCGTTTCCCACCCCCCACCCCCCCCAAAAAATGTAAACAACACATATACTTATTATCTTCAAAACTGTCAGCCATAATATCTAAATCAATATAACAACCGCGCTGAAAAAAATAAAGGTATTCAAAAAAGTACTCGAGTGTTTTACAATACAGAGAACATAGCTGATCGATTCCTGTGAAATCCACCTGTGGGCGTAAGTAACGATAAGTCAGGGTATTTCGGCCCTTTTAATTAGAACTAAACTTCAGAAAACTCGGAATAACGAATCAGATGCGTGGAATATTACCGTTTTTGGTTGACGGTGCCAGGATCGCATTAACTCCAAACTTCAGATAGTTGGGGTCGTTGTTGGGAGAAAGTGAAGTTTGCGGCGAACATGTTCCGCTTGAGAGTGCTGTGGGGCTGCCGGCGTGTTCCGCCGCAGTGCTACTCAGGGTGGCGGCGCATGTGGTCGGCGGCGAGACGCTGGGCGACGGGACGCTCCGTGACAAGTAGTTCGCCGGCCGGCTGATCCGCAGCAGGTCCTCCACTAAGAAACTTGAGTGAGAAGTGAAAGCTGAATGCAAAGACTGAGGCAGGGACAGAGCTGCTGATGGCCGAAGGAGGCTTGGATACATCGCAGGAGGCGCAATAACACTTGGAAACATCATTGCACCGTTTAGGAAAAAGGGGAAAAAAGTATTTAGAACACAATTTTTTGACTGAGAGGAGAGCTCTTCTGTTAGGATCCAAATGGAAAGACTTGCAGTACTCTTCTGGCCGATCCCTTTACATCAGGGGTTTTATAGTGAACTGCTTAGCAAAGCTCTTTCAAAACTGACAGCTTTAACAATGAGGATCAACAAAGTTCTCCGCATGAGTTTCTTTCACTCCGGCTTTTAAGGGCCCTGATTGGTGGAATGGTGCAATTTATGATTGGATTAGACTTCATAAGCAAGTAGCAGACAATGTCTGTGTAACAAAGAGGCTGTAGTCATCAATTTTGCATATTGACCGCCTCTCTGGTATTGGTTGCTGTATTGAATCCCAGTAGGTTTTTTGTTTGAACGCGGCGTACATAGGTTAATTAAAAGGCCATTTTAAAAGTTTCAAACGTCGTTTTGCCCCGTGAATAAACATTTTATTAAAGGGATCCACAAAATTTATTTGCGCCTCCTCCCTCCCCCGTCATGCTCACAAAATAGGAGTATTATTCTAAAATCAGTAAGACGTTTGAAACGCAGGCTGTATGACAACACAAAATAACCATATTTGGATTTCTGATTTAAATCTCACTTAATGTAGTTACTTGTATAATTTCTTTTTGTTGTTTTTAATTCATTTTCTTTTCCTGTTTAATTGGCATGAAATGAACAAAAATACAGGTCCGATTTAGAAGCATTGGGTTAGACATGTTCTATTATTATTATTATTATTATTATTATTATTATTGATACTGACCGTAAAGACGACATTCTGTCGAACCGTCCGACCTTTTGTTTCGTTCAGACGGCTTGTTTTTATTTCAAGTTTGTTTACTTCAAGACTGCGATTCTGTAGTAATAAAGCTTCGTTTTTTTCCTTGTAACTATTGTAAGTTATTCTTACCTGAGTTGAGATTGTTAACTGTTTAAGCTACATATTTAGTTTTTTTAACATTTTTAATGAGCATTTTTAATTTTTAAAATAAATATGTCTAATTGACTGGGGGATTTCAGAAAAACCGTGATACTCTTTATCGAACATTCAGTCTAGTCTTAGTTATGGAATAATGTATTAACAGGATTTCTGGTCACAGAACGCTTTAACAGATGTGTTAAATATTATGAGTTTGAAAAGTCTCCATTCATTTTGCTGGCTCCGCTGAACATTTGCAATGAGAAGTGTGCGGCCCTGGCCGCGCAGCCCTTATCCTATTAACCATGAACTAACTGTCACCCTCAGCTGTTTTTCTCTTTCTTTTTGCAACACAAAGCTTTCAGGAAAAAAATCGTATTACCCAGTCTTATTTTCAATGGACGGTTTTTGTTCTGGCGCTTTAACCGTTGAATAAAAGTGCATCTGCGATTTATAAAACATTGATATGAAAAGACCCTTAAATCTCACATTAAACTCACATTAAAGAGCCATTGAATGTATCGCACACCGCGGCTCTCTGACTCTAGGTTTCTTTTTGTCAGTCTGTTTTGTAAACGCGTTGGGTTTTGTTTAAAATATTTGCAGAGAAATCATGCCCACTTGGGAAATTTTCTAGAAACGCTGGAATAATGAACTGCGAAACTTAAAAAGCACAGATTTTTGCGTTGATTTGTTTACCTGTACTGGGGAGAGTCCGTATATTGTATGTGTCCATTATCGGCATCTTAATTTAGGCCAACAAGAGGGAATTTTACGTATACTGGGCAGCGACATAACGTGCCATATGTAGGCCTATATAGTACAAGTACAGATCAATATTAGAAATTATGAGTTTTTAAAATGTGTAAACGCGGTTTTATGGTAAAGAATAATTATAATTACCGGCGATTCTCGTTTATTTGAAACCTTCCTAATAAACAACAATATATAATTTTACAAGACAGGAAGCAGCATTTCAAAGAGCAGTCAGTGATGAAAATGCGCTTCGTTCACGCCAGAGGTTTCGGCTTCCTTTGCCGCAGTTCACCTCTTCAATGGGTCACAAATAAATGTGACTTTCTTTCCCTGTGTTCTTTTGCTTTGGAGCTAGTGCGGCTAATTTCGGAGTTTTTCAGAAAAGGGGGAATGTCATTGTTTGTTAGGCTGGGTCAGGACCATGCTGCGCCACGCGTGGATCCAGTTTAATGTGCGCAAACCCGAGGCGGGCCACAGTAGAGTAGATGATATGCACCCTTGGGAGAAAACTGATAATATCCAAGTCGGGAAAATCTACAAGATTTCATATTCCGAGGATCTTATTTTTTGCAGAACTCTTTTCTGTCTGCTCCTTTAAGAGAAGTGAATCCTGAAGTCTAAGGCTAAGACCTGTGACTAATAGCGTCTGACCGGTGTGCTTTTAGTTTTTCACCTCCAACTATTCATTTATAAGTGGTTATCTTCAAATGTATTTCTAAAAAGTAATTCCTTTGAACGTTGTGAACGCGAAGGGAAGAAAAGTTTGCTGTCCCGCTTGAATTACTAAGTCACAGAAGGCGAATCTCCATGCAATTGCGCGTGAAGCGTTGCGGTAATATATACATGTATACTAACATAATGTTCATAGTAATTGTATTTAGGATAATTATGTCGGAAACGAGACACTTATTCTTAATTTACACTTTTTTCCGCCGTTTTCAGACCAAGACAGTGAGGATCGTTAACTTTTTCGTGTATTTTCGTTATTGATGTCTGATGAAATGTTTATTCTACTTATTTTCTTTTCTGAACATACAAAACAGTAAATAAGTACCCGCTAATTATAATGCGCCACTTTAATCAGTTATAGTAATTTGAGCTGTTTTGTGACGTGGTGAAAATGTATAGAGAAACACTACTTAAATATGTCGCATGGTTTTATTACTAAAGTTGTTTGAAGTAACAAAATTTTGAATGTAATTCTATAGGCATATAAATATTTCAGAATGAGTTGAATCAATACTATACATCTAAGGAGGTGTCTTTATATGTCTGCATGTATTTTACGTTGTGAAACGTAATTGTCATACTTGAATAAATACAATTAACGCTTAAACAGGTAATTTGAGGGCTGTGCTAAATCGGAGTAAAACTCCACCATGAAATTATTCCTTTAAAAATACACATTCATCAGATTTGCCTTCGTCTTTCTGACTGACCAAAAGCTGAGCCGTCCGGGGCAGACATATTAAGACACCTAACACAGCATCTTCACAATTCATGGTGAAAATAAGTAACTGTTAGACGTTCAAAGCTTTTTATTCCTCTACTTTGCCTCGAAAATCCCTCTATTGTGCCAATCAAGCAGATGGTTTGCAGGAAATATAGCTTAGCCCTGGTGACCGAAACTAATTTCAGCTAGCTCTCCAGGCTTGGCACGTTTGTTTTCCCTTTACCAAATAGCGCAAAACAGCTGGCTTTGTTGAATTAAATAAAATAAAGACAAATTTTAAAGATATTATTTCCATATAAAACGTCTAGCCACCCGTCTTACACACGGCCCACCTGTCCGTAAAGCAGAAAACTTGGATACATTCAGATGAAAATGTAGCAGAAAAGCAAATGGGAAATATATACCTTCTCCGCAACCTCTATATCACAAATTTGACTAAATATACTAAGCCTTACCCATCGTCTTTTCCCCACTTCTTTTTGCATTAATTGCTTTATTGCGTTTAGGTTATGAGAAGACTAACTTTTTGACACTTTCCTGATAGTCGGAAGGAAAAAGGGGCGTCGTTTTCGCATGTGCTACAAATCTATGTAATTTTTTTTCTTTGGATAAATTGCATCATGACACATTATCAATTTTTTTCAGTTTATTCAGAGATTAGGCTATTTGAATAGGTTATATCCTGAGTAATTTATTTCCAGAAATGTCATGAATTGTGATATCGTTTAAAACTGGACCTGTTCAAAGAAGTGCTTCGAGGGGTTTCGAAGCCAATATATATAATTATTAGTAGTAGTCCGTCGTTAATACAGACGTGCGTTTCATTCGTTATTTATCTATCTTATTTATATATTTATCTGTTGGAACAATCGTATAGGGCATAAGCAAAACGAAAATAACACATGCACTATGTCTGATAATTTAAATAATATGGGGCAATATAAAATTAGAATAAAAATAATAATAGGCAGTACGTAAAGTCTTAATTTTTTGTTTAGTTTACTGCTAAAATAAAGTTCAGATAGACTTTGGACTAGCGACTAGAGAATAAGAGCCTACCAATCTCATTCCATTTTAATTATATTTCAAGTGCCATATTTGAATATAGTTGAAATTAGCATGATAAACAGTTAAGATTACGCAGTCACAGTTTAAACACCACGTGTGGAGCAGGAGGTCTTTGTTATAACGCCCTGGGTAAGCCTGGTCCGTCCCAGTTCTTGTGCTGTCATCTGTTGGGTAGATCTAGCCCACCGCATGATGTAGAAAAAAGATCCGGAGGCCGCAGAACACTGAAAGGTTTAGCAACGCCAAAAGAAAATTTGACAAGCATTAAATCGATATTAACTTTGCATTTAACATACCACCCGCCCCCCACTTTTTAAATATGAAAAAACATATCCCTTTGGACAAAGCCTTCCAGTCTATCTGGATTTCAGCGCACCTGTTCTTTGATTTGCTGGCAGCAGCATCATGGAACGTGTGTGTGTGTGTGTGCGCGTACGTGCGTGGATTATGTTTATATTACATCGTGGAGACCTAATGTACCCCACAATGCATGTTATTTTAACTTTCTGGGAACTATTTTTCAGGTCCCCACAAAGATCTGTGAATGCAGTCAAAAAGTAAAAATGCCACAAGTCTCGAATTTTGTTTGGTTACTTATGGTTAGTGTTACGGTTGGGTAGAGGTCATCATGTTGGGATTAGAGATTTCCCCATTGAAATGAATGGAGAGTCCCCACAAAGTTATGAGTACAGGTCTCTCTGTCTCTCTCTCTCTCTCACTCTGTGTGTGTGTGTTTGTGTGTGTCTTTGATCTAGCTTTTGTAAGGTAGAAATGCCAGTTACGGGATAGATGGAGCTGAGTTTGTGAGCTGCTGTCAGGTAGGAATTGATTACAAAACATCTTTAAGATATACATGCTAATAAATAAACACAAACACACACACACACACACACACACATATATATATATATATATATATATATATATATACACACACACAAAAGGACTGGACATTAGAAAAAAGAAACCCTAAGTGCAACATTATTTCTAAATCAAATTTTTGCTATTAAACTGGTTTCTGATTCTTTCATCATATACTTGGAAATTCCTGCCTTCCACAGAGATTAAGTTGAATTTGGGAGGATATATTCTTGATACATTTAAAGTACAGTTTTTTTTGTTTCACAATTTTCATTTTATGCAAGGTTGTGATTAAAATTTATTTTTATTCGGTGCTGAATCAAACATTTAATTTAATGGTAAGATTAAATGTCTGAAATTAATTATACTACACAGTTTTTATGTTTTATCATTCCATAGAATCAATTATAATCACTTAATACTCAAGTATAGGTATATTTTAAAATAACATATATTTTTAAGTATACAAAAGTGTTAATATTTTTAGAAGTTCAGTTAATTTATATTTAACAATATTTTCACTTGATGAAATTACTGTATATACTCCCTTAGGCTACTTAAATAGTAGCTGAGAATGAATCCTTTTGAATTTTTAAAAAGTCATTCACTGTAATTTGTTTCTTCTGAAATATGAACATGTTGGTTTGTTGGGAACCCAAATGTAGGCATGGAGTCATTTTCATTGGGTCAGGCATTGTGTGGTTGAAAGGATTTTTTTTTTCTTATCTGACTTTTGTTTTACTGCCAGCACCCTCGCCCCATTTTTGGTGACATAAACAAACAAACAAATAGACAAACAAATACATAAACACATAAATACAACAACAAAAAAACAGGATAGTGGCTTAATGACTGAGGAATAATTTTGACCCTGAGGCTGAACCAGTTGAGAAGCACCAATCTAGAGGAATTGAAGTTTGGTTCTGTTTGTATGTATACATGCATATCAATATAAGCGTAAGTCTTAGACACTCAAAGAAAATGTCTAAACTATTTACCTATCTATATCTCAATAAATATACAGGAAAGTACTTTTCTTCATAATAATATTAGTGCATCATCTTTGAGCCAAATTAAAGATTGACAGTTTTAATTTACCATCTCAATATTTTTCGTATATATAGTAATTTCGAATTTACCACTAGATGAGTTGAAAAGTATGTTAATTTTTCCTCGAAGAGTTATTGTAGTCCATATTAGTGACCTTTTATTAAATATATATTTTGAAAAACTATCTGGGTTAATAAGAGGTTTCAGTGATGTTGTAACTAACCATGCAGGCTTTCATAAGAACATGCTAACCTATGTATAAAGTGCTAAACTCTCTGTTACACATATTGTGGATATTGTGGTAACCCTTGTATCACAGGCTCTCCATACAGTTTGTTCATTGTTTTGCATCCATGAAAGTGAACTGATGCTACCTTCTTTACTGATCCATACCTTCTAATGATCTTTGTCAGGACTTGCCCCAAGATAAAAGATAATTTGCATGATGCTGAAAACAGGAGATATCTGTCTCCTGACTAGCCCTTAATTAAAAATGCTAATTTAGACTTTCATTTGAATTTGGCACATTGATAGAAAAAGCTAGATTCAAATGACTATATTACTCAGTCAAAACTGACAATGAAGTAAACATCTTAGACTAACATGCCTAAAAATTCTCGTCATATTAAGAATAAAGGCTCACTTCTTATGTTACTCCTCAACTCCTAGAGTATTGAAGTTTGAGGCCCAGCTTTTGCTTAAAATAAAATAAAAAAAAAAACGTCTTGGCTGGTGGCTCTGAAAACAAACAGAGAATTCCCTCATTAGCACTAGCTTGGTCATGGGGGCTCATTGCAAATCAATGTGGCAAATGTATTTTATTCAAATTTTAATCTCATTAGGCCTTATATAGAGACACTGACACGGTGGGCCTTTAGAAAGGGTCTACTGCACCTGGCAGGTTGTTTAGGAAAATCTTGTAAACGCCTCTGGTTAAAATGTGCTCCAGGGAAGCCAAAGCGTCGCAACGCAGCATAAAAAAGGACGATCTTTGTGGTTGTCAAAACTGGTTTAATTTAAGAGCCTGTAGGCAACAAACCATAACCCCCTACACAAAAAATGACCCCTCAGTTATGCTAACCTAAGCATTATTCTTGTTGATAGTTATAATGGGAATGCGGTGGAGAACCTTCTCAATAATATTCAGGAGGGTAGACACAAAAAGGCACTTTCCCTTTCTAAACCTGGGTGCTTGTATGGAGCTCTGGCGTAGCATAAGGCAGCATCGGCAGTTTGGTCCCATCAGCACAATCTTTATCTTTGTTTTAGGGTTGGACTTGGAAAGCAAAGGAAAGCACCTTGTCGAAAGAGGCCCATTGAGAATGGGTGACGGGTTGAGCGTGGGGGCTGCGCAGTGGTAGCGTGGGTGCTTGTTTACCAAGGAGGAGCCAGGCTTGTTCGCTGGCCGTATGAATGGGGGACGCCAGCGCCTGTTCGCTGGCCAGTATTGATGTGGTTTAGCCGAGTAATCGGATTGTAAGCGAGCCATGGTATTTATGTCAGTTCGCATTTCGTCAAACAAATAATATGCATGGCCGCGGAGTGCGGATTCGGTATTGAGACTTTGGCCCACGGTTCAATGTTAAAGAAACCCAAAGCCTCATTTAATTCAAATATAATTCTCACTCAAGCGTTTACTGATTGATACATTTGCATAACAGCAGAAAACCTTTGCCTTTTCAGTGGTGGTGTGTGCGTGTGTGTCACAGAGAGAGAGTCTGTGCATGTCTTTTTTGACAGGTTCCCTGGCCTCACCCCTGTTAGTGAAGTCTACTTTGTGAGGAGCGAGACTTTCTCTCATGGATAATCAAGGAAGGTGAGAGAGATGGCGGGGGGGGGGGGGGAGGCTGATGACATTTAGCTTTCTCACTGGTGAGCAGTTTGTAGAAGTAAAACAAAGGGAGAAAACAGAGACTAAACACTTTATTGCAATGTAATAAGGCCAGAGTGATGTGAACCTTCACACAATTTCTTTCTGGTGGCGAGTGGATTTCTCCGCTGTAATATATGTAAATGGTAATGGGACTTGATCCGCAAGCAGACGTGGACTTCATAGCCTGTCGCGTGTCATTTAGGTAAAAAGCAGTTAAGCAGTTAAATTACTGTTCCAGAAAGTAAGGCATTTAAAAAAAGATTCATCCAAGTAGCTCAATTCTGAATTGTTATTTGTTATTTCTTTCTCTTATGGGAAATACACAACAAAATAGGCGTCTTTAGTCTGGTGATGGTAAAGGCACCCACAAGTAATAAAGAAACAGACCGACAGAAAGATCGTAGCCGGCAAAGGGAAGCTGTAAGTCTTGAAAAGTATAAGCTTATGTTATACAGGGAGTGCAGAATTATTAGGCAAATGAGTATTTTGTCCACATCATCCTCTTCATGCATGTTGTCTTACTC
>JAODJX010004153.1:5291-19398 GCA_026776945.1 Isichthys henryi
CTGTTTATCAGTCTCTATCTGTCTTTCTCTCATGTAGGTCACACAGATTAATGACACACCTGTCTATCAGTCTCTCTATTTCTCTCTCTCTCTTTCTCACATTCAGTCACACAGACTAGTGACACACCTGTCTATCAGTCTCTCTATTTCTCTCTCTGTATTTCTCACGTTCAGTCACACAGACTAATGAGGCACCTGTCAATCAGTCTCTCTCGTTCATTCTCACGTTCGGTCGCACATATTAATGACACATCTGTCTACCAGTCTCTGTATTTCTCTCCTTCAGTTACACAGACTAGTGACACACTTGTCTATCAGTCTCTATCCTACTTTCCCACGTTCAGTCACACAGATTAATGACACACCTGTCTATCAGTTGCTATCCTTCTTTCTCACGTTCAGTCACACAGACTAGTGACACACCTGTCTATCAGTCTCTCTCCTTCTTTCTCATGTTAATCACACAGACTAGTGACACACCTGTCTATCAATCTCTCTCCTTCTTTCTCATGTTAATCACACAGACTAGTGACACACCTGTCTGTAGGTCTTTCTCCTTCTTTCTCACATTCAGTCACACAGACTAGTGACACACTTGTCTATCAGTCTCTCTCCTACTTTCCCACGTTTAGTCACATAGATTAATGACACACCTGTCTATCAGTCTCTCTGTTTCTCTCTCTCTATTTCTCACGTTCAGTCACACAGATTGTTGCCTCACCTGTCTCTCGTTCTCTCGGGCAGGAGAGTGAGGCAATCGGGGTGTTGAATGTCCAGAGCTTGGAGGTGAAGGGGAGGCCAGAGTAGAAGAGGTGAGAGATGATGGAATGAAGCCCCTCCCAGTCCCATCTCTCCCTCCACCCAATGAGGTCGGAGGAATTGGAGGTCCATCCAGAGCAACGCTGCTGACCCGGCTCTCAATCTCTTCCGCCCTTAGCTCTGTGCTTTCTTTCTCCTCTTGAATCAGTCTGGATGAATGGAGAGAATAAGCAGCAGCAGAGTGATCTTAACACAAACTCAACAAAAATTCTGTGTGACTCGACATTTCAAAAGCTTTTCTAAAGTAATCTCAGAATTTGCAGTATATATGTTCCATATACTTATGTATTTCTTAACTCAGCCACTAGTTTACCACATTCAGCTAATCAATATCTCAATTAAGAGAAATTTAATGAATACATGGAATGGCTGGGATGCCCCTGAGGAGATGTGTGAGAACCAAAGTGGTCTTCTTCAAGCCATACAATAAGATACCAGTAACATTTTGGAGAACAAAAGAAATTCTTGTTATTTTTATTGTGTTACTATTCATTAGCCTATATTCTAATGTTAAATGTTTTTCTCTGACCAAATGTACACTTATTACCCAGATATTACCCAGACTGCGGGCAGTGGCGGCTTAATGGTTAGGGAAGCGCACTTGTAATTGAAAGATCAAATCCCAGACCAGTAAGGCACCACTGAGGTACCCTGAGCAAGGCACAGCTCCCCGGGTGCTGAATCAGCAGCCCCCTGCTATGTCACATACATGCAGAGGGTGCTGTGGTGTGTCAACAATGACCGCTGATCACCAAATTCTAAATAACATTTTCTTTGACAGCCTTTTGCAGATTTCTGTTCAGTAGTGTATATTTGTCCTAAGTCTGCTTCAGGCTATGAAGGGAATCCTCCCTCTTCCGTTGACACAGGTGTTCCATGAGGAATATCTACTCTACCTTCACATGAGACACTCACTTTATCTCTTTGTTGATGGCCTCCAGCTGCTCCTGCAGCATAATGGCCAGCGTCTGCACATCTGTCTGTCCACTGGGGGAGAGGAGCTCTGACCCAAAGACCGTCTCTCTGTCCTCCTCGTCATCTGAGCAACCGCCCTCGACACCGCCTTCGAACCCGGGTGGTAGCAGATTGCCGCTATCCCATTCCCCATACTGAAATGAGAAGATGGCAGTGGAAAAGCTGGTAGTGCACAAATGGCTTGATTTAGGCGACTTACAATGAATCAAATGTGCTGTCTGTCAACGAGTGCAACATCATATAACTGCATTGGTGTGAGACTAAGAATGCAGATTTCACCTTGCTGGCATCCTCCCTGGCTGGACCCCATCGCCCGCGGTGAGTCCGCCTAACCACGCCCCCTGAGGCTGCATTGCCATAGTGATCCAGGTGCGTGGTAGAACCAGCTGGGAGAGCACCGGTCCCTGGGGGGAACCTCAGTTCCAGTGCACTTCCTGGAAGAGACCTGAGAAAGACCAACAGGTGAGAACAGACATATTCCTCAGTCCTCAGTCAGCAGGCGTGCAAGACTCTTACCATCAAACTGCATAACTTGTGCATTATCATCACACATAGTAAGTGTATGTTAATTAAGTGTACAAAATGGTTTATAAAACATTTATACCCCAGAAGCACTAGTGTAGCTAACCTGGAGTAGGTTGAACTGGGCCTTCCCCTCAGCTGATCAAGTTCAGTCTGAAGTCTCTCTAGTTCAGCTATGAGCTGGTCCTGAGAAGGAGAGAGAGAGTGCAAAAAAAGAAGAGTATTGAAAGAGAAAGATCAACACTATTTCTTTGGCACAAGACGGGTATTGTGTTTGGCAAATAAAATGTAGTTATTAGAGCATAATGCTGACAGACCAAATCACACACTTTATAGCGTTGGAGATAAGTACCTTGTTTGCTAAAAGATCATCCTGTATCTTCTTCATGTTTGCCAGCTCTTCTGAAAGAGCATTCTGGATAAAAAAAAAGAAAATAATTCATGACATTTTTATGTTCTTATTCCATTTTCTTTCATATTGTGTGACTCCTTTTTTTAAATAAATAAAACAATCTCACATGTCGATATTCTTTCTTCAACCATGGCAAATACTGCTAATTATTAACTTGATACCAAATTTGTTACACATATTAACCATCACGTAACAAGGTAACTGAGTTTTAAGTTTTGAACCACGTATTTATGAAGAGAAAGTTTTAAAAGGAAAGTAAGGAGTATTTTATCTGTAGGAAAACAAGCACATTCAACAATCAAAATATGTTTTTTGCCTTTATGCAAATCTGAGCAGTTGTTATGCTGTGATTGGGTAAAATGCCTGCCTTCATGTAAATCTGAGCAGTTGTTACGCTGTGATTGGGTAAAATGCCCGCCTTCATGCAAATCTGAGCAGTTGTTACGCTGTGATTGGGTAAAATGCCCGCCTTCATGTAAAGCTGACCAGTTGTTGTGCTGTGTCTTTATTGAATTCATGATAGGTGCCTGGGTTAAATGCCCTGCCTTTATGCAGACAGATCATGGCATCCTGGGGCTGTACCTTCTCTTCAAGAGCTGCCATTCTCTCCTTCAAGTGAAGCTGCAGCCTCTCATTGGATTCGGACAGGAGCTTGTCCACTGTGTCAGACAGCCGTTTGTTGTGCTCGTCGTTCATTCTTTCTCTCTGCCGTGCCTGAGTTAGAGAGAGAACTCAATTAGGGGGTGGAGTTTCTCCCTGCCAAAACCAAACTTAAAGGTAAGGGTGGTAGTGCGGAGAATGGAACGGGATGTAGAAAAGGCTGAATTAATGGCTTTGAGAGCAAAGGTCTTATGAATAGTTAAAAATGAATTTTAAAAAGTGCTTTCACCCTCTGCAACTCCTGATTTTTCTCCTCCAGTTGTGCCTCCATCTGTCGCAACCGCTCTTCGAAGTTGCCATGGCGTTCTTCCGCCTGAACGACAGAACGGAGGTGTAGGCTGAGTGGAGTGAGTCAAAGCCGCCCGGTACAATAGGCATGAGCCGGGGGGGTTGTAAAGGGCCGCTGGACGGGCCACTCGTACCTTATTCAGAGCTGCCACTCGCTGAGCGAGTTGGGCCTCGATCTCTGGCAGCGTCTCCGCTCTCTGGAGCGTCTGCTGCAGCTTCTGCTTGGCGTCATCTAGCCGCTCCTGCAGTTGCCTGTTCTTCTCCTCGCTCTGTGGACGAGAGAGACCGGCGGGATGGCATGCTTGCCTCTCAGGCTGCCCATAGGGCTCTGCTCTGCCCAGAGCGATAGCATGAAGCCATATTTTAACCGTAGAAAAGACGAATTCACTATGTCTATCAGTAAACCAATGAGGAAAAAAAAACAGGTCTACAAAGAGATGCAAACTGTGGCTGATCACAAAGTACCTGTCTGTAAAGCGACTCTTTGCTTGCCAGCTCGTTTTCAAGCTTGTCTTTGATGTCATGGAGAGAGGTTGCCTCCCTCTGGGCACTGAGGTATCTACAGGCGACACAAACAAACAGCTCTGGGGCAATCTGTTCGCCACAGTGTCCCAGAGAGTAGCACTCCGCGGAGGACGCACGCGATGGGGGTGATGTCACATGTGCTTTCGCGCTCACTGAACCCTGGCTGCCGTGTGAATCAGCTCTATAGTGTGCTGGGGGCTGTGTTTGCGCCTCTCGCAGGAATTTTATCGTGAGTATTGCTTCAGTGAACGTGGTAAGAGGGAAATCACACAGATACCAAGTGAGATTAAGCATCAGGCCTTCCGGGGATGTTACCTGCGTTCTAATGTGGTAATTCGTTCCTCCATGTCCTCCCTCTGACAGAGCGCCTGACATGAAAAGAGAGGATGAGAGAGAAGCCAGAGTGGCAGTAATTAGGCGGGAGGGGTACTGGGTCACGACCTAGCCTTGCACCCTGAAGGTTTTGGGTTCAAGTTCCAGCACAGGCCCTGCTGAACCATTGTTACTAAGCAGCTCAATTTGAACTGTTGTCTGTGCAAATAAATGACAAGATCAACTGCGTAAATGGATACAATACACAAGGCGCTTTGCACGAAACACTCCTGAGCATGTATACAATTACGTGTCCTCGCAGTTAGCTAAGAAGTACCATTTATTTGTAGACACCAAAATTATAGAAAAGTAATCAAAGAAGAACTGATATTAACAATCTCAGACTTACAGACAAAGGGAAACATTGTGTGATAGATATATTCTATACAATACAACAGTGTTGCAACTACAGTTTTTAAGAAAAAACACACAGGGTAAATGGTTTAGTGACAGTGGACCTGAAGTTTTTATTGCTAAAAGTACATTAGAAAAGGCATTAGAAATTCACTCATAAATTCCTAAAAATTTCCTATACACATCTGATAAGACACACAAAATAAAAGAGCATCCTGTCATCAAACAGGCAGGCGGGACATACGAGATAATATCAGTTATTTTCGTTAGCAGATTCTAATCACTCAATAAAGGTACTGAATTGTAGTGACATGTTTTAGGATGTTGATCCTATACTGTGTTTGTCTAGAAGCACTTATTTCAACATTTCAACTGCTCCGACCCTGGGGAGCTTTGAACTTTAATTGTAAACAGGCAACAGGCTGCAGGGTTTGGCCACCAAACACACAGGTAGAAACTTGCTCTCCTCTCATTCCTGCCCATCACGCATGGTTCATGGAAGTCAGTGAAATTACAAATCATTCCAACTCAGAACTTGTATAACCTTGCTTTTGTAGCTTTGGGGCGAAGCATGTCATCACCGACAAGTCATACCCTCAGCACTGTCTAAATTTCTCATCAGACATTAGTTGTGCTTGCTACCGGTTATATGTTACAGTTTCTTTGGTGGCACTGGCTGTGGGGGGGTTAGGGGTACGAGCTTATAGCAGGCATGCCCATTAATAAACGGGCTATAGGGACACCACACGCTATTTATACTCACCTCCTTTACGTCCCTCTGGAGCTTTTGATTGGCCTCCTCTGTTTTGGTTACCTCCCTCCGGGCAGCAGCGAGCTGCTCCTCGATTTCCCCCACCTGACAAGGGGGCAGATAAACCATTAGGGGGAAGCAGCAAAACGAAAGGGACCCTTACCTGCATCTCTGCTGTTACCTAAATGCTACAGACTCTTATGTTTAGTGTCTCAGAATAAAGGTTTTTTTTTTTTAGTTTTTAGTTGTACAGATGTAGCTAAGAGGCTGCAATTCTTTGACTGTCCACTTGAGGGGAGTCAGGAACCCAGAAATATGTAAGTATTCTTTTTTTTGCCATAGTGTGATTTCAGGTGTTTTACCCTTTTTGTCATTGTCTGTATTAGAGTAATGTATTTCCTGATTCCTCATTAGAAATTACAAGAAATTATAATCGGAATTATTAAGGTACCTGTCTACACATCAAAGCGAGCCTCTCTCTCAACTGGGAGAGTTCAGCTCTCTGCCGTTCAATCTCCCCTTCTCTCTGTCTGTCTACCTCTCTGTCATCAAGAACCGTGGGCCCGTTGGGCAGTTTCTGTGAGAGTGGAGAAGATACCGGAAAATAAATGAGTGAAGATAATGAGGGATGAGCAGGGTAGGCATACAGTGAACAAATAAATCATAACGTAGACAGTAAATAACTATACGGATGCCTGCAGGCTGTTTTGTGATGCCTCCTCATTGGCCACTCCATATTTACCACCACGAAAACACACACACAGATACGCAATGTTCCCTTGCCTCTTTCCCGTTATCCACCCCTTGCTGTCGTCTTTTAATTTGGTCCCGCAAAGACAGGACCTGAAAAAGAGAAGTATCAGTAAAGATTCTGTGAAGAGGGTGAGGGCCCCTTGCAACTGCATCAAGTCGCAACCCAACAGGTTATGAAAAAGGACAGACACTCTCACCTCTTGTGTAGAAGTCTCCAATTCTTCCTCTAAAACAGACACTCTCTCAAGGGACACCCGGAGTCGCTCTCGAACCTTGGCAAGGTGGAGAAAACGCAGATGGGTGGGGAGGGATGGCGTGAGATCGCAGTGATAGGACATGGGAGACAGGCGTAAGACAGGAAAAGATTTTGTAAGAGCAAAGAAAGCAGAGAGGAAGGCGTGACACCTGAAGGAGCGGGACAGGAGGGGTAGAACAAGATAGAAGTGAAAGGACGCAACCGCAAGGGCTGTGTAGCTAGCATAGCAACTGCAAAAAATTCTAGGTCTAGACTGTTTACTGATACCATCATCCATCCATCCATCCATCCATCCATCCATCCATCCATCCATCCATCCACATATTCTGGACATGGTTGTGGGGTGGCAGGGAGCACAGGGCACAGGTCTGGGTTACATGCTGTGCTGCAAGGCAGAATTTACTGACACCCTCATTCAAAAAACATGTAACCCTTCCTATATTTAACAGTCCAATAAAACATGTGCTTTAATTAAGTCAGTTCTTTCAGGCTGTGCCAAATTAAACTACCCACTGGAATGAAAGCATCAGGGAGCGTTTATTTGCAATCCGTAAAACTCCAGCTGAGACATTATTCATTTGCATCCAATCGATGGGTAAATTTGAAGGTGAAGCCATAGGTGTAGCGGTGTTCATGCGCAGCCACCACTGACCTTCTCATCCAGCGCCTTGTGGTGCTCAAAGAGTGACTTAAGGGCCTTGAGCACTTCCACTTCACTGGAGACCCCGGCGGGTGACTGGGCCTGCCTCTTCACCACGGTCATCCTCAGGCTGCGCTCGTGCCGGGACACCAGGCACTCCAGGTGCTCGAGCAGGAGCTGGGAGGAGGTGGGGGGGCAGAGCGGGAACAGGTCGTTCCGAGTGTGAACATTATGGCGCTACGCTAAAAGCCGCGCTTAAAAGGCACTTATCTGTGAGGCTCAATGACTAAATGTGAGGCAGTGAAATCCGGATGGGACCGAAGGCATGCAGAGATGTTTGACACAGCGAAGGCACAGAGACGCACCCGCGTGTTGTTCCTCTCGGCCTTCAGCTCCGCAATCTCCTCCTCTCGCTCCAGCAGCTGCTCCCTGCACATATTCAGCTCTTTGGTCAGCACTGCGAACTCCTGGAGAACAAAAAAAATAAATAAACGTACACCACAAGAACTGAAACATGCCAGTGGCCCTGCTCCCAGATTAGCACAGCGCATGCTAATAGCAGCACTAACTCTACAGCTATTTCTCACTTTCGACTGCCCCACATGTACATACATAAAACTGGGCACAAAACACACATAGTCATACATCTCCCTATATATTGCGCTTTTGTTTCAACACATAAAATCGCTATTTCAGCTTTGCTCCATACATATTTGCTTTCAAGCTGAAGTAAACACTTTATTTAAAGCATCTTGATGCACAACTTAGCTTTGTCCTGTTACTATTATACCTTTGTATTATTTACACTATATTCCTTGAGATTTTTAATGATATTTTTAAATGTAAAACTAAATATGCTAAATATGTTAGCTTGCAGTCAGCAAACAATTGTACTGAATTTCCATTTTTATCTAAATGTAAATAAAGTCACGCTCCTGTGACATAGCAAATACGTAGTTATGATGCTGTTGGGCCAAAATGGCTTTGGGTTACTTGACAGAGTTAATCTTTAGTGATCCAAGACCTTGCAAGCATGAAAACTAATGACAAATTGAACAGAGCTGTCAATATACTTAAATGTCAATGAAGGAGAAGAAAATGATTTACATATTGATAGATGTGACTAGCAGCTGTATTTAAAGGAAGGTGTGCTGACATAAATAGAGAAAATAGGTAAAATAAACTAAAATGTTGCTGTATCATCAAAGCATTAAAAAGCAAAAAAATTATGAGTTTCAGATGCATTTGGTGCACAAATGCAGCCACGTTGCTTTGCCTATTAAGTGGTGAGTTTGTTACCTGTCTTGATCCTTGTCATGTAATAATCATAACTGTAGTGAGTCCTTTTTTTAGCAGTGCCTGTATGTACAGACATTATATTTGCTTATCTGGCTAGGGTTGCCACGATCCAAAGTGTACGCCAAGAACCATGGGGTGCAGGGCAGGGTACACGCACACCCAGAGACACACACTCGCACTCACACACACACAAACATACTCACTCACCGTAACATACATACTGCAGTAAACATTTTATTTAGAAAAGACGGACAATCAGACTTCCTGAAAAAAAGATAAAACTATAAAAGTAGAACGTTTTAAGGAAAAGTACTCGGTCAGCTGTATTAACAAGTGTTGTCGACATGATGTTGCGCAAATAGGTTGGTATTAAAAAATGATTCATTCTAGGAAATGCATGACATTCGTTCCTTTAGATTTTCAAGTTCTAGGTCTGTCAATTCTTTTCTGAAGGTTTTTCTTTATATTGGATTCCAAGGTGTTCCCCTGCTTGAATATTTTATCATAACTTGTTCTTGCACACTTTAACCTGCCCATCTCTAGCCCAAATATATAGAGCGCGGCCAAACCAAACCCTCTGTCCTCTCTCCAGGCAGCTCAGGTGTTACTTAATGGGGCCTATTTTAAAATTCTCGACTGGACTGCAGAGTAAGATCTGGGGCTTTGTGGCTGCCTCTGCCGCATTTGTGCTTGTATCGAAACGGGGAAGTGGCTCTTTCAACAGGCCAATTATGACAGACAAGACCCGCCATTCCCATCCAACATACACATACACACTCTCACACATACATGCATATATACATATACACATACAAATAGATGGGCTGGCCCCCCATCCTGGGTTGTTCCCGGCCTCGTGCCCATTGCTTCCGGGATAGACTCCGGACCCCCTGCGACCCAGTAGGATAAGCGGTTTGGAAAATGGATGGATGGACATGCAAATATTTATTTGTATATATACAGGTTTGGAAGATAAACACTAGCTAGCAATATGCATTGTATCATTCTATGTTCTGGTATTTAGCTAGCTGCTTAATAGCAACTGGTTACATTTCGACAATTCTAACACAATGTTTATTTTTAAAAAGGTGAAATTCCTTCAAGTTGGCAAAACTATTTCTGAGGCTCTGTCACTCTCACCCCCACAGACTCGCTTTCCTTTTCTCGCACTCTCTCTCACCCCACCCTTCTACCTCCCTGTCTCGTTCTCCTGGTCTTTCATCAAGCACACGACTTATAAGAAACAAACTGAAAAAAAAAATACCCAAAAATGAAATCACCCCGAAATGCATGGTGGAGCACGCTTAAGGAACCTGATGGACTGCAAGGGCGCCCGGCAGGCACACACCGACACTGGCGGGGCACACCGCTAGCATTAGCATCAAACGCTGACTGCCTTTCGCAAGTACTTCTTAGCACGGCGACTCCCACCAGCTCACACTCGCCTCCTCGAACACAAAGCCCCGAGAACCTTAGACATTGCTATTACATCACAGTGTTACACAAGACGGAACTGCATGAGAGCACAGTGATGAGGTCTAACAGGCACGCGTCCGTTTGCAGCGTAACAGAGTTTAAGCGTGCTAATCCAGTTCCCCCCGAGCCTCACAGAGGTGTACTTCTGCGCTACATCTGACACCTTGGCATTCCTTTCTTCTTCAGATCCAATCAGTCATGGTATCATTACCATCGTACTCCTTGTATGTGGTACAGATTGCATCTTACTCTCATCTTTCTTGTCAGTTGATTCCCAGGAAAAAAAGGTAAATGGAGCATGGTGAAAATACTGTACATTTCAGGCATTGACGTCAGTTGTAGATTTTAAGCAAAAAGCAAGAGCAGTTTGGTGTGTCACAACCCAACTCACAAGACCACATCCAGCACAGCATCGACCGCCTGAATTTTATTTACAGAGAACCGATTATTTATTTATCTTAGCTACACATTTTTATAGCATCTCAGTTTTCGTACGTTTTACAATTATGAGCAAAAACACATTTTGCATCAACGCAAATTGGCTGCTGGCCATTTGAAATGGTCAGAATGCAAACACTGAATGACATGCTCAGTGTGCGACAGGCATCTCTACTCAGGAGGCACACCTAGGCCACTGCAGCACAGTTTGTCCTGTGCCTTCTTCCATACTTAGCTAGAAGATCTTGGCTAGGAGATAGCTCGCAGAGAAATAGCCCTAGCCAAAAGCTCATTTTCTCTCTCATAGTACCTCTCAGACATGACATTCCCTGCCTTCCCGTCTTACCCTGTGATGGGTTCAAAGACCAGTCATATGGTTCCCTGGAAGTACGTAGCTGATTCCGGCTTGAATATGTCGCGCACCATACCAGTAACAGCTGGTCAATATGTAATCACTGAATTGCTTATTTTATGACACCATGCTACCAGGCATTGGGCCACATATTAATGTCGTAGTCAGATTTGGAATTAGAAACAATCACGCTAAATCTTTTTGCGTCATATTTGTATTCTTTATTCTTGCTACTTCTTTTCGATACCTGTAATGGCAGCCTTATTGCACTACGGCTTAGGAAAAACCATAACACACACAATCACGGGTTTGAAATGATATCTTTGTAGGGACTCTCCATTAATTTCTATGGGAAAAACTGTAATCCCAACACAACAACCTTAACCACCTCCCAGCCTTAACCTTAACCATAAGTAACCAAACAAAATATGAGACTTTTGGCATTTTTAGTTTTTTGATGGCATTCACAGATCTTTTTTGGGACCTGAAAAATGGTCCCCACAATGTCAAAATAACAGGTTTTTATCACATTGTTGGGGACATTTGGGACCCATAAAATAATATAAACATAATCCACACACACACACACATACACACACAGGTTTGTAAATATATCTTTGTGGGGACTCTACATTCATTTCTATAGGGAAAACTCTAATCCCAACACGACAACCTTAACCTTTTCCCAGCCTTAACCTTAACCATAAGTAACCAAACAAAATATGAGACTTTTGGCATTTTTACTCTTTTGATCGCATTCATACATCTTCGTTGGGACCTGACCTGGACATTTTTTCCTAACTCCATCAGACCGTGCTAGATGGATGAACAATGTCTCACGTACAGTGACAAATGATGATAAAATGAGCAGAGCAGCGCCCATGTTGCTGATGGAAACGCCAGGCCACGGCCTGCATGCCATTACAGTACTGTGACACTGAGTGACAAAGGGAACATGGTGTGACACAACGCTCTTTCTCTGTCTTCTCAAAGAGGAGAGATGAAGGGGAACGACAAACAATGCCTGGCTCTGAAAAGGAATTCTGACTGCTCGGTTCCAACACACCAACACTATTTTCTCACCAACATGCACAGGTTTCTTGAGCCCAGCGTTAAAATAAATCAGTGAGCCTAAGTCGGCAGATTGTCGTGAGAGAGTCACGGCTCACCTGACAGAAACACAACTGGAATGTGAAACCTGCTAGCTATCCATGTCAGTCGTTTCTGTCAGTAATCCAGTCGGTGTGCAGTTGCAGCTCTGTGTATGTTTATCAGTCATTGACACAGATGGAGTGAAAGAGACAGAGAGGAGCATGGGAGGGAAATGAGAGGACAGACGGTGTCACAGTGGGCCCATTGGCACTTGGCCTTCTGGGAGTGTATCGTGCTGACAATGGTCTAAGGATGTCTATTAGTATCAATGTCCCACAATTCCCTGCTTTTTCTCTACCCCTGCCATCACACTCCTTTATATCCTCCGCAGTCAAGCCTAAGACTGATTATCAATGCGTCTTAATGTTTTTGTACAGAATATACATTTTATTAGAAAACCTCTTCCTGCCAAAATGGAGTCGATGTTATGGTAAAGTCTAAAAAGGGATATTTTCTCTCGCTCAGTCTCTCTCTCACTCTCTGACTCCCTCTCACACATAAACCCACCCAAACAAACGACATTAGCGCTGATTACGCCACATCTTTACGCACCAAAGACATTCTTGGCGTATAGCTATGCACCCTCAATGCAAGGAACTGGAAGTGGAACTGTTAGAAGTCCTACCCCTTAAGCGCTACGCCACCTGCTGTCAGGTTTAACATTTTTTCACATTGTTGCATTTTATTTATCTTTACCATTACTTGTGTTTCACTTTTCTATGAAATAATTTTATCACACTCTTGAAGAAACACGGAGCTAACGCACCAATGTCTTGAATGTCAGTCAACAAACATTAACCAATTAACATTCTGATCAACATGCCTGCATTCTCTCTCATTCTCAGTCTTTATCAGCCAAATAGAATCTTCACCTACTTCCAAAGCTAACAAGACCCACCAACAAGTAAACAAAATACACAACAAATATGGGAAAGGGGAGTTGTAGCCAGAATAATAGCATCCTATTAATAGCAACAAAGAAAATATACTCAGAGAAGATTTCTGAAGATCTTCCTTTCCACAAATTAAAGCGCACTGCTGATTCATCAGTCATGCTGATATCCTGAAAAAAATATACGATATGCGGAAACCAAATTTAAAACAAAATGAATTTAAAGATTGTACTTGTTTCACTATTACATTCCATGTGGATAATTGCAGACACTGTCTCACGGTTTAAAGGAAAGGTTTATACCGGAAATTCTGCCAAAATATATTTTATGAAGACCAACAGCATGATATTCTGTGTAATCTGAAGGAATATAAAGATCAATCAGCGTGCATTCTGTCCTCATTCAGCTGCATAGCTGAAGAGACCTAAAAGCACAGAAGGGTTCAGAGGAAGTTCAGATTCAGAGCCTCAATACAACTGCATGTAACTTCCTGTATCCTCCAGAGCTCCAATGCACACTGAGGCTGCCGTTCCTAGACTGACCTGCACCTGACACATTTCCACTGCCCTTCAGACATACTGTTCATATGTGACTCAGTATGTAGTTCCAAATTAAGACATACACCATGAGACAGTGAACGTGTCCTACACTCATCGGCTTTGCTTCTCACAATCTCTGGTCAGTTTCTTTGAATTCTGTCATCATCTGATGGCTTCTGCGTAAAACGAGCGAATTGTCACATGTTCCTCCATCCTTCCACAACTGTAGATGTCATAGGGCTGAGCTCTCTAGCCAATTCCCTCCCGAACAGGTGCTACCCCAAACAGCACTCTCACCGGTGGCTGCCCGTTAAGTCGTTCTGAAGAACTAATTATTTTTAAGATCCATACGTGCCAATCTCTTCAAAGACTCCCCAAAGCCGTCCATATGGGCGGAAAGGCTGATGCTAAAGCAGAGAGAGAGAGAGTATGAGGTGGGAGTTGATGGCGTACCTGTGGCAGGGCGATGGAAAGCTGCCTCTGCAGCGACTCCTTCTCGTGGCCCAGCTCGCGAAGACGCAGTTGCGCCGTGCCCAGGCTGTCCTGCGTCTCCCTCAGGTTCTCCAGAAGCCGCTCGCGCTCCGTCAGCATGTTCACCATCAGAGACTCCAGGTTGCCGCTGCTGCCTCCC
>JAODJX010004321.1:0-19295 GCA_026776945.1 Isichthys henryi
AAATAAAAATCATCCTGTAGGCTTCAGGCAGACGGGGCACCGCAAACGATCTCCGCTAATTATCCTGGGTCCCGCTCGGCGGCTCACCTACCTCCGAGGACCCCGCCGTAACGTCGCTCTGCTAAAGCGACTGGGATCTCAGGATTTTCTAAAAAAACTTTTGTAATTTTTTTTTGTTTTTTTTTTTATTAATTTGCGCCTACGTTCCCGAGCAGACGGGTAACATGAAAAGGGCCAAGGACTGAAACAGGACCAGCCAGCAGCAGCAAAGCCGGACCCCTGCGGGGCAGAGGGGAAACCAAGCACTGGCAGACAGCCTCACGCATGGTGCCCAGGCCTCCGTCTCACAGCCCGCAAGGGGTGATCCTGCATGCATCTGTATTTTACCCACAATTCCATCCCAGGGAATAATAAGCTTTTCCACTGGAACAAGCTGTAACATCCACTGCCATCCTGCTCTGATCTTGCCTTTTATCACATTGTTTACATTGCCAACAGCTCCAGTATTTGCTGCAGATTAATTACACCTTTTCGAGGGTTTGTGGGAAGAGGGGGGCAAGGCTGCACAGCCACTTCTCTCACGCTCGCACCCCCCCCACCCCGCACTGCAGCCCAAACACGCTGTCCTCTTTTGTGCCACGTAAACAGATACAGAACAGAAAACAGTCCCAAACACACTAAATGGCTGTTTACTTGCCATAAAAAGAGTCCTTGTGCAGAACTTCATAAACTGGAATTAAACAACCTGGGAGAGCAAAAACTAGACCCCCCCCAAAGAGCCGATCTCCCATAATACCATGCAGACCAGAGGGGTTGGCCATAAGCTCACGGGCTTCTAAACAATACAGCTCAATGGGGTTGGGGGGGGGGGGCTGGATTGTCAGATTAAATTAAAATGATCTAGGGCCACAATCAGGCACCCAGAGGGTTCTATCCATTTGCACGCCTTCCAACGGCCACGACGCCACAAATGGGCCTGCACTATACTTAAAAATTCTTACACTGCTCCCCAAAAAGCAGAAGAAGCGCTGCCAGGAGTCCGTGGCTTCAGCGGGAAACTACAGGCCATTAGAACAGCGACCGCCAAATTCCTGCTCCGGAACCACAGCCCATTTAATATGGCCTGTAACCCCATACTTCCACATGCCCTGCCCCCTCGTGCCGCGTTCCCCGACACACAACACGAGGATGGCCCAAATGACTAATGGATCCTCAGTATGGCCCAAGATGGAGAAAAGGAATGTTGGCCCGGGTGCACCCTGAACTCCTTCCATGGCTGTCGTTAATGGTAATAAGACACTTGGTGGTACAGGCCGGGTTCCAGGCAGCCTGAAGTGTTTTAAAAAGTAAAGGGTTTTAAAGTCCCCTAAACACCCAATAAAAGTGCGGCACAGCACCGCATATCGTCCCGCCGGCCGCACTTCCCGTACTAAGTTAGGGCCCCGGCTACCGACATCGCGGCTCACATGCGACATCTCCCTAAGGGTACTTTCCCACCGCACCAGGTGCCGTACTTTCACTATTTCCATGAAGAACCAAAAGTATGGTACTTCTTTTCTGTCGGTTTTCCACCAGCGTAAAAAGCGGTACCACTGCCAAACGACATCAGTGAGTGACGGCGACCCGGTGCCTCAAACCATGTGTTGGTTTTCCTGTCGGTGCCACTCCTGTTATTACGATCCTTCACTTTCCTGTAGTCCTGCTTACGTTTTTCTATTTTCAAGCGCCATTGTTCGGCGTTTTGCGTCCGCCCCATTTCTTCCAAGCAGCTTGCTAATATGGCAAATACTTTTTTTTTTTTTTTATTCCGAGTCGTGCCATCCAAATCCCGCTGGATCTGTTCATCCGACCATATGGCGATTAAAGCCTGTGTTTCCTCGTTTGTCCATCCTTCCATTTTACTTTTTAAAGATTTTTGGTTCTACTGCTTTTTTATTTAATTTCTCGCTGTGCTCTGTGCGTTTCAAAAGACGCCGGTTATATTTTGGTGTTTCAGCGGCAGCCTATTCGCATAACCAAATCGACAGCAAATACGTTTGCAAATCCCACTCCAAAGTACCAAAGTACCAAAGTAGTACCCCAGCTGGTTTGGCACTTTCGGTACTGGTACTCGATCGGAAGTCAATGGAAAAGCAAAAGTGCCGAAAGTACCGTACTTTGTGCGGTAGAAAAGCCCCGCATGGAACTGAAGGAACCATATAGGGCGTTTTCCATGCCATATACACGCCAGTGGAAAACCGACACAAAAGTGCCCCAATACGTTTCATACTTTATGGAAGTACCGAAAGTACGGTACCTAGTGCAGTGGAAAAGCACCCATAGACAGGACGGCGCAGGCTACCGGGGGGAGGGGCCAAATCGCTGCTCAGGATCAGGTGCAACAGCCACCCAACTTTGCCATCTTAATCAAGGGCTAACATCTGTGAGGCCCATAAACACCACCTTTATAACACATGGCAGGGAACCTGAACGTGTGAAAGCACAAAGACTACAATTCCCACAATCCCCCTCGTCGACCAGCTTCTCTTGAACTGGATATCATTTACCTTTGCAGTACAGTACTAAAATCTTTAAAAGAAACTCCATGATGGACACTTTTAAAACTCGCAAACCGGCCACCCGAATCCTAACCCTAAATAGTTACACCAAAAATAAGTTAGAGCAAGCTTGCAGTCCGCGGTTATACATAAACAGTTCAGATGGCAGTAAACGCATTTCCAGGCATGCGCACGGGGCGGGCAGCGAATTTAGAAATGCACTGATAGCGGGATGGCAGAGGTGAGGCAAATCACCCAGGTTTCATCGGAAACACGGGGAAGCGAGCAGACCGCGGCAAAGCGAAAAATGCTGACAGGCAGTGGCACAAAGGACATGGGATGGCACAGAGCAGCGTTTACATGGGGGGGGGGGGGGGGGGGGGGGTTAGAGCACAACTAAGCATTTCCAAGAAAATTTTGCGCCTGATCTCTGCACTCAGCAATTTAGAGAAACTAATTCTGGCATCAAGGTGAAAACACAGACTTGCGAGAGAAAGCCCTCCCCGGGTCTGTAACCTCTTGTGGGGGGGTGGGGGGTGGCGGGGGAGTGTTTGTCCAGCTCAGAGAAATAGACATGCGTTTGCAGTCCAACAGAAACGAAACCCAGCTGAGGAAGTTGCCAGCCTTACTGGTCTTCTCCGCTTTGTCCCCAGCATGAACTGGTCTAAAGGAGTGTGCATGTGTATGCGTGCGTGCGTGCGCGCGCGTGTGTGTGTGTGTGTGTGTATACGCACAATGATAATATGCTTGTAGAAGCAGATACTTCAGGTTGATGAGAGACTTATTTCCACCCAATTTATTCATTCATTCAAAACCCAAGTAGACTTCATTTTTACGCATTTCATCAGAACATATCCAGTTGCGATATTAAGTAAAAAAAAAAAATTTTTTTAAAAAACCCAGAAAGTCCTTCACAAGACATCAACCACCGTCACCTGTTCTAGCCCGGCCCCCCGGCTGCCACGCCATCTGCTGGCATACCTTTAAAAAAAAATTTTTTTAACTGTCACTCAGTTTTTCCCCAAGGCGGCTGGCTTAGAGGATAAGGAGCCGGACTGGCGGTTCACTGCGTGTTTAACTGGGAAATGAGCAGAGCCCATTGCTGTAGCAGAGACGGAGGAATATCTAAAGCCTGTTGTGACTTGTATGAACAGCTAAGTCATTATCATTTATGAATATAAAACCCTCCAGAATTCCCTCCCCTAGCCCCTGGAACACCACCTCCGACTGCATTTGCTCCAGCTACACTCCTTCACCCGCCTTTCCAGCGGGTTCTCCTCCAGTCTTTTTATAGGCTGAAAAACTACAGCCGTCACCGTAGCAACACTGTGTACGTGGGTGGGTTTTAAGTATATCCCTTCTGTGATATGGGGGGGGGGGGGCGGCGTACTGAGAAACACGGATACACCGCATGCTCCCCCCACCAGACACAGCATCTATATCAAAATCAGCAACTGGAGAATCGTGAAACGGGCAAATATGAGCACAGGCTGTACATCCCACAGGCGGTAAGAGGTTAGAGTCCATAAGGCTGTGGGGGGGGGGGGGTGACACAGGGTGCCGCTACAGTGTCTCCCCACAAACGCAGCCGGTGAGCGCACAGTCATGACACTTGCACAGCCCGGTGTTTGCAGAGAAAGTTCTGCTTGACCGCGCGACCCTAGTTGCCAAAGAGACGACCTTCATTGCAATGACCAGGAAGCCAAGCCGGCGCAGAGAGACTGCAATGACTTCCCATATATACCACACCAAACACTGCAGCCTGACTATTCCTCCCCAGACTTTTAAGGGAATCTCAGCGGACACATGCTCCTTAATCAAGGCTATGTGGATGAGAGTGAACACCTGGTGGACACATGTGGAGGTCACCCGATCAGCATGGTCATGGACTCTGAAAATCACTTCCTGTGCCCATTAAGAACCTTCCAGTAAAAAGGGACACAAATAAGTTGACACCTCCTGCAATCCTTTCAAGCTGACAGTTTTAGGCTTTTAAGATGTTTCAGAACACCTTTCCCTTCCAGCCTCTGATGAACCACGGTAGAGAACTTGCACTGTAGAAGCCTTATCAATGCAGTGTTTCCCAATTCGGTACTCAGTGAGACACAGTCGGTCCAGTTTGTTGCTCGGCAAAAACGTGCACTGTCTGCGGGTGCCCAAGAACAGGAAACGCACCTCTAACCCTCCCTCCACCCGAAAAAAAAACCCTCATTTCAAATAGGCTACACATGGACGGTCACTTCACACAACCTGTAACAGAGGCCGGCTGACGGTTTTTTTGAAAACACCGGGCAACACGACAACTAAGAGCTCAGGGGGCGGAGCCAAAACCGTCCCGCACATGTGCAGCTGCAGCAGTGGACAGATGGGAAGCTGTATTTTAAGCTACATTAGTCAATCTGGATTAGTGTCTGCCAAGCAAATTCTCATAAATATAGAAACGGAAAAGATGAGCAGGGCGGGCAGCAAAAACCGAAAGCGGCGGGGGATGTCCGAATAGGCGGCGGCGATCTTGGCCACACGGCGTTGCAGAAACGCGAGGACAATCCTTCACTGTCATAGAGCAGCCAAGCTGCACAGTGGCTCGCTGATATTTAAATGGGGGTGGGGGGCATGTTACAGCTAAAAAAGAAGCTTTGCTATAATGGAAAAAAAATGGTGGAGAGACCAAAGCAGAGGAGCATGCAAGGTAATAACGTGCATTACAGGGACTTACATCCGCCCAGGGCTGGACGCGACAGTCCCAACACGAGCTGCAGGACATACCTTTGTAATACGGGACGCCCCCGGGGGGGGGCACCGAAGGTCTCAGTGCACCGACATCCCCACTTCTCGGATCTCGAAATTAGTTAACGCAGCCAGATGCAGACTCGTCCTCAGCCCCTGATTTTACACACCCATAAAGCACGTTTTCATCACTGCACCCCTTCCCCTTGCCACCCCACATCATTATCATACATCTGACCAGATGTGAACAGGAGGGGGGAGGGAGGGGGAGAAAAAAAAAAAAAAAAAGAAAAGAAAACCACCACGAGGCTCCGCTCTGCCACTACACATAAAAAGATGTATTAGCACTCGTGACGTGAAAGGCACACGGAACTTTCCAGCTGCTCTGTAGCCGGGGGCAGCATGAAGGCGGCACGTGGAGCAGACGACGACAGCCGCCCCGTGGCGCGTTTTCAAACAGCGATGAGGCAGACAGGGCGCGGAAACAGCCGAACGTGTGCGGCGTGAATCTCGCATCTCCAGATCGTGCAGCGGCCCTCGAGGAGCTCCACGCTCACTTGTGGCAAGGCAAAGGGCGTCCATGAGTGGCATGCAACTGGTTGCTTTGATGAGCTCGCCGAGTGGTGCGGCGTTTAGTGCGGGATGGAGCTTGTGGGGGGGGGGGGGGGTGGTACATACCGGAAGGCTTCCATCTTCGGGGGGAGGATGCATGTCTCGTTGAGGATAAACCCCGACGCCTTGCACGGCGCCGTCGGGTGGAGCTGCATGGCTGGCGGTCCCCGGCGGTGGCAGCGTGCTTCAATCACGCTCCCCCGTTCATTCTGCTTGCACCCCGCGTCTCGCCGCACACACTCGCTCGCTCACACGCACACGACTTCGCACACTCCTCAGCGCATCCGCGATTCATCGCTCAGCGGCCGCCGCCAGTCGACGGTGCCTCCTCCATGCTCCTAGCGCAGAGTGCGGACCGTCGCCGTGGCGAAGGGTATCCTGGCAACAGGCAACCAGTCCTCGCAGTTGTCGATGGAAGATGTGGGGGAGGGAGGGGGAGGGGGGGAATCACGGGCACCTCACTTTAAAAGCCCCCTGCCTGCCCCGTTCAGGGCGGGTTTCTCAAGGGGCCGTCATTTTCACAAGGGGGTTTTTTTTTTTTTTTTTTTTTTTTTTTTTAAAAAAGCCTTTTCGTTAAGACATATTCAATCAGATTCCGCAGGTGTTACACATGCAGCAATGCGGGGAAGCGCGAAAATCTCCACAGACGCTACATTTCCATGCAACCTACGAGACGAACAGTCAAGAAAAACCAAGCCCCGCGGTCAGATTCGCTGTGAAGGAGCATGCTAACGCTACCCACCCCAAAAACGAAAACGCAGCCTAATAACTCCGCCTCCACCCACCCCTAAAACAGGCGCCAGTCTACAAAGGGTTCCTAGATCTCTCCCATTCCCAAAATGCTACGGCGGGATCTCGTTGCCACGGCAAACGGTCACCCCGAGCCTCGGGAAAATAATGGAGACCTAAGGGCGGCACGGCAGAGGCACAAACACAGGTGTCGCCCACACGAGCAGTGAGCGCGATGGCCCCGATTGGCTCTAATAAGCTCTCAAAGGGCAGCAATGGCTACTTCGAGCAAACCTACGAGGCAGATCCGTTTAAAGGAACGGAGGACGGATGAGAATGCAGATGAGCGCTGGCAGTGGAAGAGCTGCCAAAGCGTTCCTCAATGCCATATGCCGGCGGGACCCCGATATGAGACAGACGCTGTCTGTATAACACCTACAGAAACACACGACGGATGGCGCTTCAGCTGCGGAGATTAATGCATGGCTTTCCACGATCGGTGAGTCCACAATAACTGTGCCCGCGATACGGTGGCGGGAAAGGACGAGGGAGCAAGAACACAGCGATGAATTACACGGCGGTAGAGAAAGACACAGAACTGCGTGTGTTTGTAGAACAAAAACTACAAACATACAATTACACCTGCTGTGGAGGTGAAAGGTCAAAAACCACACTATGGTCAAACTTTTAGTAGCTGGGATAAGGACCAGTATGAATCAACAGTAAGGGTACAAATAGGCAGGTATTGATGGGTAACCAGAACACGCACAAGACTGACAGGCAGACAGGGAGGGGGCAGGGGGTGGGGGCTCAGGCAGACTCACCCTACAGGGACGCCTGCCTCTCAGCCACTTACGAGGCCCCCGCCCAAAGGGACGTGTGTGTGGGGGGGGGGGGGGGGCAGCTTCGGGCTCAATTAACACCTGACAGATTGCACACAGGAAGATAAGGCACTGTGCAGATTCATTCTGAAAACCACCCCCCATCTGTCCATACATCCGTCCCCCCGCCCATCCACACAAGAGCAGAATGAATGCACCAGTGCGCCGTTCCCAGCACTGCCAGCATTCCCAGTATCGACAAAGTCGCAGATAGCGGGGATCACACTGGTTCCCATTCCGGGGAACTATGCCAACGCTGCTTTCATAAAGGAATAAATGGTTCCAAATTACTAAAGGTGGTAATTCAAGAGCATTAACGGCACCTCCAAAGTGGCCTTGGGATTAAGATGGCACTATTATGGACGTCTAAGCTACTAATTTCAGAAAAAGAGGAACCACTGAGGATGGGAGAGGGAGGGGTGGGATCGGGTGGTTTTACATATCACAGTAAAATGTTTTACACATCCACAGAAGATCAGACACAGATGTGCCAGGCATAGACATGGGCAGAACTGTCAAGCGCACACATTTTACTCCTTCCTAGATTTCCTGTACACACCAGAACAAACGTGCCCCTAGTGGCAGGGAAGGTAACAGCATGACACTGCTTCCTGCTCACACTGGTGTCCTCCTGACACTTAGGAAATCCGGAAGGGAGAACAAAACCTCATTTTTGGACAGAAATCCCAACTGGCCTGGACACTAGCAGCTGTCCTCAGCAGCTGCGGCTTTGGTGACTCAGTGGCCCCGGAGAGGGGGAGGGTCTGAAGGGGAATGAAGTAGTAAGAAAGACCTCAGCAAATCACAGAAACACAAAACACTACAATTTCTCCAGCTCAGCACCGCCGAGTGGAAAGAGGGGTGGAAAAAAAAAATAAACCACACACTCCATATGGGGGTGAGTCAGCCTGCCTTCCTTCGTGGGGATCGCGGGGACGCCGAGGCCGATGAGCAGAGGCCGTGCGCATGTCCTTGCCAGGTGAGCACATTCATACTGCTCCCAAAAGTATCGAGGTCTTTATCGAGAGTTTAGCATTTAAAAATACATCTGAGAAAGTGACTTAAAAGAAAATGGACGATTAAAGGAATTAAGGGGGTTCTGGTTTATAGAGGAAACGCGAACTAAAACATCAACCCCATTTCATCTGTCCATTACTCAATGACGGAATTCTAAACACTCCAAAATCAATAAGGGACCTTAAGTGACCCTGGGAGGGGGGGGGATTCAATCAAGACAACGATGTTCTGGAATATTCCATGGAAAACACGCACGTACACAATTTCAATCTGCTGCGTCATCTGACTATCCAAAAATGACTGATACACAAGCGAGTGAGGAAGCTCGGAATTCTCCCAACCCTCCGGCTGAGGGGCTCACTGCATTGAGTTGCATCATAGGCCGCATCTCAGCCCCTGTTACGGGGTATTTGGAAAGTCAGGGGTGTGTCCACACGGACGCTCTCCGGAAGGCACCAGAATCACGCTCCCGTTTTTTTTTTTTTAGAACTGTAGCAGAATTAGTATCAGCGCCGCAAGCAGTCGGCCCATGCAGAGCTGCGGACACAGCCCAGCTTGCCTGACTGCATGGCTTCAACACTACAGTCTACTGCAGGCTTCAACAGTTACCTAATCTCGGGGGGTAAATTAAAATGTTGACAGCGACCGGTTTGGCACCAGCTCCCATTCGACGGTCCAGCCAGCTGAACTCAGCATGCGCCGGAAAACCCAGAGACGACCGGCGGTAATGTGAGTCGCACGCACACAGGCATCCCATGCTCCCCCTGCAGGCCTGTGGCTACAGAGCAGAGCAAAGGACTGCTTTTTTTTTTTTTGTCACTAGCTATTTGTGAGTCCGGCTCAGGGTATCTGGCCCGGCGGCAGCCGGTTTGGAATGCATGCGCCATAACGTCACCGAAATCATGGGCACCCATGGTAGTCTGTCTAAACCGGACGATGACCCTGGTGAGTGACACTGATCCAAGTTTCAGGTTGTCATATACACTAAGGGACAGCCGCCACAAGGGGGGGGGGACGACGACATTCCTGAGCAAAATGACTTACAGCCCCACATGGCAGTAGCAATTTCTTCATCGGATGACAAGGAATTCTGGTTGGCAGAATCGCACCAACCAGCCAGTGGCTGAGCCTGCCTCTCCTAAGCTATTCAAGTCCTTTGTGCCACTGCCGGGGAGGCCAGCATTCCGGCATTTTCCACAACTTTGCTCACTCCACTAACACAAACCTTACGCTGCCGTTACACTGTGGGGGCGGAGTAACACGGAGACACTCCCTGTATCACAAAATATATCACCGAGAAGTCAAAGGTTGATGCGACACAGGATGAGATGGTTAAAGGTCTTCTGCCATAGCAAACTAAACTTAATATGCAAACCTTCTAAATAAAACACAAAATAAAACTCAGCGCAATAAATAACTGGAAAACCAATTCTTAATAATAATACATTTTATAAATTTTTTTACATGAAATCAAAGACGCTTGCAGAGAAAGTACAGAAAAACAGACATAACACATTATGCATAAGGAAGGTTAAATGCCTTAGCAAAAAAAAGGTTTTTAGCTTAGTTTTTAAATCTGAAACAGAGATCGATAAACGGATGGTAGTAGGAAGTGAGTTCCAATGGCGGGGAGCTAAATAGGAGAATGCATAGCTATGGTGACTGTGCAATTTGGAAGGGGAGGATGAGGAGAGAGCCAGTAGAGGAAGATCTATATAGTTGACTTGGATGGATGTTGCCGTAGTTAAGATGGCTAGAGATAAAGGCATGAATTAGGGACTCGGCAGCAGAGTTTGAAAGGTATTGCCTAATACGGGCCAATTCTTGATTGTGCAGTTTAACTGAATGCAAGTATGGTAACCGTCATCATGGCTGCACTGGCAAGACTACAATTCCCATGAGGCTATAGGGCGAGTGAGAGAACAACCATTAACTAAACCAGGGGTGACAGTCAAGGAAAGGACTTGCACCTTTCCACAGATCCTCCAGGACAGGTATTCAAACATACTTACAGGCTCATCCTTGAGGTGTGGAACTCCGGTTAGGTTTCAGTGATGTACCAGAGCCCGCAACTATAAGCAGACATTCAGAAACAGGTGTCAGCTGCTGTCACCCAGCTCTCAGGGGTAACAATACAGAGGATGTGGCTAAGCCTGACACGGGAGCTGTGGTACACCCCCGTCCTTTTGTGCTCCCCGACCTCCCACTGGACTGCTAAGCATCGCGGGGAGACTTAAACCGATGACGGTGCTGCAAACCGCTCCTTTTGTGCGGCACGCAACGTTCCCATCGTCAAAAGAAAAACAGAGCTGAGAAGCCTTCGTTGAAAGCCTTTCCCGTGTGACCTCCTGTGGAGACCTACAGCCGTGAGTCTGCTCGGAATCCCAAAACGCAGAACTCCGCATTAGACACGAGAGGCGGATGAATCACCCAGGCGAATCTATCACTCGCAACAGATTTCGCGTTCAAACATTTTAGAGGGAATGTTCACAGCAGAGGAGCAGCCTGGGAATCCAGAGGCAGACGCGCACCAGCGCAGCACAAGTTAAAGACACTCTCTCAAGACTGATGACACACCCGACAAGGAAACACGCAGAAAACCGGGCCGCCCAATGAGACGGACTTCCGAAGACCTGCAAAATGGCTCCTGGCCACATCCCGGGGCCTCACAATTCGGTGACAAACATTTCCTTTCGAAAGAATGCGGCTGCCCGACAGCTCAATTTAGGAGGTGAACTTTTAGACTTAGGGGGTTTGTGAAAGCAGATCTGTGCACTATCGAATTTTAATGGCTGCATAACCCAGTTTCTAAGATTCCTGTAGAGGAAAGAATGAGCGGTGATCAGTTCCCCTCTGCTCGAGTTCGAGGACCTCACCGGGGCCCAGGTACCTGACATATCCAAAAAAAGGAACCCTGACAAAAGTAGCAAGAGTCACTGCGACGTAGCACCTGCACGGCAGTCTGGAAACAACAAGCACAGGAAGCGAAGCGCCGACTCCCTCCACACCTTGGGGCCTGAACTTCAGCGAGGCCATCAAACAGGAACTGAAATATCGAGCAAACAAGCTGGAAAAAAAAAAGACATGACAGCACCATCTATCCCCGGGAAAGGCAACTGATGGCGGGTCTTTGGAGCGAACGACCACACGGCTACACAAAATCCACGGCTAAGACCTTCAGCACGGGACCAAAAGCCTTGAGTCGGAAAACTGCACCTCGTCGGCCAACGACTATCCTACGCATGGGCCGTACCGCCACAGCAGGGAAAGCTCTGAATAGTGTGGCAATAAAAACCTCATTTCCCTTGGCGAATCACAAACCTGCCCCAATATAGCTGAAACTACGCCTGTCCGGTACCTCAGGACTGCCGTTACCGTGTCTGGCGGAAAGACCATGCCAATGGCGTCGTCTGTCACAGAACTTCCGGGCCATTTCTAAAAACAGAGCCGGTGTTAAAAGGCGACATCTCCTAAAGAGGTCGTCGGAATGGAGTCGTGTGGCGGCACCGGGCTCGGTCGGATCCTCGATCGGGTTTGGCCACGTTGGCACTGGACCGCCAGGCAGAGGCCGTCCATGCGAACGTGTGCGGGGGGGATGGCGAGTCAGCTGGTCAGGACCCAATGGCATGTGTGACTATTGCGGCAGATGGGAACCCCTCTGCATTGGCGACCGCAGGAAAACTTAGTCATACCCACAGCTGAGCGGCTTAGAAATAAAGCAGAAAAAGCCCGATTTGCTCGATGTCCGCTATTCTGGGCTTGTAAGAGGATGTGAGATATTGACATGCAGGCTGTTTAGGCAGATTAAGCCAAAAGTGGTATAAAGAGAGTGCCACCCCTAATTCCCAAGAAGCCGGCAAGGAGAAACTCACGTGTCACGCGTCATGTTGTCTGTGAGCTAGCAGGCGGGCGAGCGAGCGAGCGAGCGACTCTGAAGGCACCCCGTCTCGGGTTCTGCTGGAAGGCACCAGCGACCTGCCTGGGGCCGGCGCCGGGGGGGGGCCAGAGGCCACACCCCTTCTGCTAAATCCGTCCGCTTGGGAAGCCCCCCAAAAATCTACCCCCGCCTAAGAATAGAGCTGCTGACCACATAGGAGACAGGGGTCCGTTTTACCCACAATGGGATGCAGGCCGTTGGACTCCACCCCGAAACACACACAAATCAACGGGGACAGCCATTAAAAAAAAAAAAAAGAGAAATTACCTAATGACTGGGCACAGAAGAATCCTCAAAACTAATGAGTTTAATTGCTATTAAACCTGCAGAGTGCATGCAGCAGGGGTGATGTCATTTTTAAAATCAGACAAAACAGGAAAACTCCAAAACCTCAATGAAATAAGGATTCTGGCTCAGTCACTAAAAAAAAAAATAAAAAAAAAATATCAGGTACTTTAAAAAAGTTAGTGAGTAAGGACATATGTCCATCCCCCTCCCCCACTGTGCTCTTTGTATATTTTTATACCTAGTGACTAATCTTTAAGTCACCAAACTATTTCTGCTTCCGGTCAGCAGCTCGCTGGCCATGGTCCCCTGTAACTGGTGTTAAAATCTCAACCAGAGCAAACCCATCATATCCGTAATTTGTGTGTTGAGACTATTTCCACATCAGGTAAGAGAGACTGGGATTTTTGGGAGGACTGTGACTAGGCACTCCTTATAGGGCAAAAATAAGTGGGGTTTGGGGGGGGGTGCAACACCAGGTCCACACAAGCCCCCCTCCAAGCAAAAAGCAGTCAGTTCAAATAAGGAACAAAGGGCAATAACTGTCAGCCACCAAGGTGAAAGGATGAAGCCTCCACAGTGCCCGGCCCGGCCCGCCCCCCCAACCCAACCCTGGCACAAAGCAGTGCACGGCGGTGGCAGCAAACCGGTGAAAAGAAGCTGTCAGGAGGCGTCCAGTCTGCACCTGCATCCGAGTCTCATCTGAATGCAAATGAAGGTCCTGTTCTATAGTCAAAGCGCTGGCTGAAAGGCAAGTCGCAGGGCTACCCGGCAAAGAGAGGGGGCGCCATGGAGCACTGCATCAGTATGCCAGTTTCGTGACACCCTCTCCTCGATCAGGATTCAGATCGTAGCACAGCACTGATGCCGGCAGACATGAAAGCTGAGGTCTTAACAGAAGCCCCGCCCTCTGTGGATGCACCGGTCGCCATGGGCAACACTGGCAGTCAGTGCCGCTGAACCATGGATGCCCTCGGACCTCTTCCAAAGCGGCAGTCCTCACACCGGCTGCCATGCCCCGCCCTGCCCGATCCGGCCTAAAGAAGCCTGCTGGCATCCATCCAAGACAACTAGTCCCCCCCCCCCCACAAGACACAACTGTATCAGAGCTGTAGAGCAGGAGGCTAGGTTATCCCAGGCAGCGACAAGCAAAACCAGCACTACGGGCCGGCGAGGCTTTACCTTGGGACTCCACACTGGGATTATGGCACAAACTAACATGGTCACTGGAGCTACAAGCTGGACGGCTTCACCGAGATGAAGGCAGAATGACTGAACTCAGACTAAAGGGACATTTGTCAATGAGATGCGCCAGCATGCAAACCCAGTTTACCAACATCGTCAAGATAGCAATTAGTAGGTCCTAAACATTACTAACCTTCCCATGACCCTGGAGGATGGATGGAGCTATACTCTTTTTTTGCGTGGGGGTCCCGGCTGTGGGACAGTGCATCACACCGGCTGGCGGGCAGCTCGCAGTATACAAACTGCACATCTTCTGGGACCAGCCTTAGATCAGCTTATTTACATTCGACATATTTAGCAGCCACTTTCGTCCAAAGCAATAGCAAGGTCAGTCACTCCCTCAGGGGCCTCACTCAGGGGCCCATTCTGCTGGCCATGGGATTTGAGCCGCCGACCATCCGATCGCAAGCACAGTGCCCTAATCTACAGAGGGAACCACACTCTGCCCCCGTTATCTTATCCCATGACGCTTAACCCATCTGCTACTCCATTCCACTAACGGCACAATGTTCTCCGGATGTTCTGGAAACGTTCAACCGCGGGACAGACAGGATACGGAGACAAGTAATTTGACAGGCGGCTGATAAGCTGGGGTCTCGAGGTACGCCAACACCCATTCTCTGAGACTCAAAGTCACTTTATCCTTCAGCCACTACGACACCTACAGGTGGGTTAGAGCTAGGCGGCATAGAAACGGAGGTGAAGAGTAAGAATGCAGATACCTGTATAACCACACAAGCAGGGCACACCACACATTAGCTAAACAGCAACGCATCTCCTCACGTATCGCTACAAAGGCCCACATCACACAGACAAGCACCACCTGACTACCGTCAAAGCCGTACTGAACACAGCGGCTGATGCCTTTTCTGGGATCAATCAAGCTGGATCCTACTGGTGATGGTGTGGTGGGCTGCTTCCCCAGGACAGAGGCACCGGAGGAGAGCCATCGGATTGGTGACAGTGGGGAAGTGAAGCCCCTCCCAGTAGAAAAACTTCAGCCAATGGAAAAGTACCAGGTGGTTTAAAAATGGCTCCCAGAAAGAACTTGTTCAGGAGTGGGACCATCTATTCCCCTGACCACTAACCTACTATGTTTGGCTGATCGATACCTCAAGTTATTTACCTAATGAAGATAAGTAACTGAGCTGGTGGCGAAGTTTAACAGATACATGGAACGGCTGGGGTGCCCCTGAGGAGAGGTTTGGGAAATGAAGCGTTGTTCATCTAGCCATCCTACAAGATATCAGTAATTTTTTGAAGAACATAAGATTTCCCTGATATTTTTAGAGTTTTGCTGTACATTTGCATATATTGTATCATAACACAAAATTGTTTTTCTCTGACCAAAAATGCACTTACAAGCAAGATAAATAGCTTTAAACGTTTCCATCGATTGTCTCAGAGTTACTGTTGTACTGTACGAGTGTCTGATCTTAGGGATTCCAGCCCACAGTGGGACAGACGCTTTCATCAGTAGAGATTCCCTGGGGTCGACACTGTAGCACGTATCCATCCACTTTATAACAGGAGCTCCAGTTCGGGTGTATCTGAAACATCAAAACCTCCAACACCCCACCGTTGACAAGATCCCGGAAACAGACAGAACGACGGTAAGACGACTGAAGGGCAGGAGAGAATCACCCTGCATCTGATAATAGAATCAACTATGATTAACATGAACGCGAGTCAGCTGGACTGATCCCTGGTGTGTGTGTGTGTGTGTGTGTGTGTGTGTGTGTGTGTGTGCGTGTGTGCGTGCGTGTGTTGGGGGTCGACTTCACCCCAGTTTTAAAGAGCTGTCACCTCACCTCCCAACATCTGAATGCAACAACAAAATAAAAAATAAGTGACCACAGCACAGGTGCTGCAGGGGAATGGATACCTTGGCAGATTGAGGGGGGCACAGAATCCATCCCCCATCCCACCTTTCAGGAAAAAAACAGATTGAGCCCAAGCCCAAGGTTACACTGTCAAGGGGCTCAGAATTTCTAGCCACAACCCAGGGTCAAAGGGCACCTTAGATTACCCCACCTTCAGGGACGATTCCATGCCAGTACCACATGTTAATCCCTCCGGCTGATTCAGCCGCCCCTCCCCTGCAATATGCTGCACCGACAGAATTAAGATCTAAAAACGGACGCCAGACAGAAGGAGGTTACATTATTCAAACCCTGTCACCATTTGAGTGAAAAACAATTCCCCCCCCTCTCTGCCCTGCGGGGTAATTCCAGACCCCTCCAGGCGCCTACATAAGGGAGGTAACAGAGAGGGGAGCACTAGTGTAACTAATATGGAGAAGCTCTCGTTTACTCAGCCAAATCAGGCCTGTCGCCATGAGGCGACTCGGGGTCCCTATTAAACTGCTCTGGTGACCCTCGATGTCACTGGTCATTAAACTCAATGAAGGAGGGGTTGAGGGTCACCGTTTCACGAGCCGTTGGGCCCAGCAAGGCAACCGTTGCCTTGCGCTGATTTAGAAGAGAGTCGCGTGGGATCCAGTGACAAGCGAAGGCCTACAGCGGCAGCAGCCCAGGCTGTCGGGATCCTGAACGGCTGGCAGACAAGCCCCCTAGACTGGCACCGCACCCAGAACGAGGGAACACCGCCAGGGAGGCCAGCTCTCAGGCATGGGACGTTTCTATTAGCAAGCAAGCTAGAGAATTAATCAGCCCCACGGTCCCACGCACCCGCCAACAGGGAAGTTCTGTCCGCTTTCCCACATCCGACGTCCTAATCAACAATTTGGGGGTGAGGTTGCTGAGCAGCATATGTGGATTATGAATGACCTGGGCTGCTCATTCAGCGACACGCACAGCCTGACAGCGGCCTGGCATTGTAATACTACCACGGGGGGGGCTAATATCACAGACTCACAGCACAGGGTGACATGTTCAGGGTGTCACACACAAAACCCTTCCCAAAAACAAAAAACAGAATAAAAAATTAGTTGCTGAAACACACCCTGTCGTACACAAAACCCTGGCGTCCGGCTCCCATACGTGACTATTCATAATTTATGGCCAGTGACATTGCTTACAGTGTTCATCTCCTCCCCCCACACATGGCCACTCCCCCTGTCCCAGCCTCACCCCCAAGACGACATCTACTGGAGCTGCACACTCAGTTTTGAGAGAGGAGAGGAGAGATGTTGAGGGGGTGGCGACTGAGGTGGGGGAATTCTTTCCACCATCCTCCGGCCTGGGCCGCCATCCAGAACCCTTTGGGGGAGCAGCCAGCCGTGGGACATGAGGGGGAGGCTCCTTAACATTCGGATAAAGCACCCAAAGCAGGATATGCAACCTTGACTATGGGGGGGGTTACAAAGTTGGTCCCCATGTCGTTTCTGCATTCAGGGCCGGGCGCAAAGACAAGTGGCACACGTCACAGCTGTATGGACAGCCGGTCCGTGCAGGCAGCTGCTCGCTCAATCACAGGTGCGGAGACAGGACGACCAGCCCCTGAACACAAGCTTCTCTCGGAAGGACAGGTGGATCCACACGGTCCCCTGATGCACCAGTCCCAGCACGGGACCCCACAAAAACACAGCCCTACCTCCCCAAAGACCGAGCAACTTCAGCCTCAAGTCATCTCCAGCCTGCCATGCCAAGCACTGCCATCCACCAATAAGCAAGCTGCCGCACCTTCACCCGACCCCTGCCCCACCCTGCCAAAACCTGATTTCCAACCTCACAGACTAAAAAGGAATTTCATGCTGGAGACTCAGAAAGCAGCGACTGAGCTCAAACAGCAACACAAATCAAATCCTGTCAGCAAAGTAAACACGGGGACATGGGAAAGTACCGTCCAAACTGGATTTACGCCTTGGCTCTCCTAACAAAATACTAGCATTACATTTATTTAATTTAGCAGATACTTTTAACCAAAGCAACATGCAATTGAGAAAGCGGGGTCAGTCAGTCCCTGGAGCAAATGGGGGGGGGGGGTGTTTAGGGGTTTAGGACCTTGTTCAAATGACCAAAAGTGACATCACAATGCCAGTCCTGGGATTTGAACTAATAACTTTCCAATCATAGGCATAGAGCCCAAAGCACTCCCATAGCATGCTGAATGACAACAGAGAAGGCGTCACTAACTCTAACCTGACCCCAAACACTACCCCTATCCAAATGGGGGTGGGGGGTGGTTAGGGTCGGTTCGTACTGTCTGTTCACTGGGTAACAGGTGTGTAGCCTGCCCCAGAAGCCTGGGCCTCCCCCCAACAGACAGGAGGTTCTGGGAAGCCTCCCAGGGGTGCGGCGTGGTGGAGTCAGCAAAGGAATTAGCTCCATGCGGGACAGCTGCTGTTCCATCTGCAGATGGGCCAGCGAAGGAACACCTGTTCCCAAGCAGAACACATCACCACCAGCTTCTCCGCCACAAAGGGCCGCACCGTTATAAAGAGCGATTAAAATAAACTGTTCGCTGGGTTACACCCTGGGCTTATGCAAGGACAGCGGAGGCAAGAAAAGCCATTGGCAGAAGTGCCCCATGAGAAGATTAAATGCAGGGGATCAGAGTCAAAAGCTTCCATAGGGGTCGTGTCCTCAGCACATCAGCCAGCCTTAATACTCTCAGGGCATGGAGGATGCAGGCAGAGATACAGGCTCCAACAGACCGATCAGCATAACCTGCAGCACAGAGCAACACACATGTGTCATTTATTATTCTATTAAAAAGTGCCGAAACTTTTACATGAGGAGCCTGTTCAGCCAATGGGTTTCCCTGCTCTGACCTGTGATGTCAACTGACCATATAAACACCAAGAAAAGAGACCATGAACCTGTGATGGGCGGGACTATTATGGGCAGTAAATCACTAACCCAATAACAGCAACAACAACCGGACTAATAACAGGACAAATAAGAATTCTAACAATAATAACCCAATAAATAAAGGTCCTTATTAAACACCTCTGCTGACAGCACCAAACTCCCCACCTCCAACAAAAAAACACAATACACAGGACTAATAATGCCTAAACAAACACCCCCCCCCCCCCACACAGCAGAAGCATGTTGATCTAAGGAGCATGACTCACAAAACCGCATTTAATCACACATCCATGCCATCTTCCGGCTCTCCCGTTGCCTCATCCGCTTTTGATGGCTCAGTTAATAATAAAAATTCATGCTCAATATTCTACGACTTTAGGAAACGATGCCTGACAAACAGAAATGGGCAGTAGAGGGACAGACACTCTGAACACCGATGGGCCGCCACAGCCAAGCGAAAGTCAACTGAACCTACAGCTCAGAGTAACCCTAGCAAACGGGCACACCCCCCCCCCGTCCCCGGCCCCCCCAGGGCAACCGGGCCACCCGG
>JAODJX010004333.1:0-19287 GCA_026776945.1 Isichthys henryi
TTTCCCCCCACAGTCCAAAAACATGCTGAGGCTAATTGGCGTTGCTAAATTGCCCGTAGGTGTGAATGTGTGAGTGACTGGTGTGTGAGTGTGCCCTGCGATGGGCTGGTCCCCCATCCAGGGTTGTTCCCTGCCTCGTGCCCATTGCTTCCGGGATAGGTTCCGGACCCCCCGCAACCCAGTAAGGATAAGCGGTTTGGAAAATGGATGGATGGATAGGTTGGATTGGTAGGTTCATAATCAAGTTATGAATCATGATGGGGAAATATATACCCTGTATACTAAAATGGCCATATTTTTATTATTATTTTTTTTAATCAAATTAATGTTTTTCATGCAAGCTGTTTCAAAATATTTACACAAACACTGAAGAGTTTGGCCTTCTCTACATTCATGTCCATCCATCCATCCATACATTTTCCAAACCGCTTATCCTTACTGGGTCACGGGGGGTCCGGAGCCTATCACGGAAGCAATGGGCACGAGGCAGGGAACAATCCTGGATGGGGGGCCAGCCCATCACAGGGCACACTCACACGCCATACACTCACACATGCATACCTATGGGAAATTTAGTAACTCCGATTACCCTCAGCATGTTTTTGGAATGTGGGGGGAAACCCGAGTACCCAGAGGAAACCCCACGACGACATGGGGAGAACATGCAAACTCCACACACATGTGACCCAGGCGGAGACTTGAACCCGGGTCCCAGAGGTGTGAGGCAACAGTGCTAACCACTGCACCATCATTCCGCCCCTACATTCATGTCACACATTTTTAAAAAAACCTTAACATTAAATCTGACCAAATCTGAAATCTGAAAATCTGAAAATGTAATTTGTAGATATATCAAGATTAACCAGATTACAACAGTCGATACACTCATGCACCAGAACACCTTTGTTCCTTGTTCCTTGTTACAGCAGAGGTCCTCCACCCTCTATAGCCGCGTCTCCAAATTCGGTTCTTGGGGACCCACAGACAGTCTACGTTTTTGCTCCCTCCCAGGAGCAAAAACGGGAGGGAGCAAAAATGTGGACTGTCTGGTAGGGAGTTGGGAGGGAGCAAAATCATGGACCAATTGTGGGTGCCTGAGGACTGGATTGAGAAACACTGCTCTGTAGCACATGGATTCCAGCCACCTTAGCGAGGTGCAATTAAACATGTTCTTTTTGTAGTTGTCAATTCAACTCCATCACTCCACCCTAGCATACTGTATGTCACCAATGTAGCTCTTGCCTCTACACATATTTATCTTTGCACAAATCCTCAGCTGAACCTTTCAGCAAGGCGACATTCCTGGACTCTCACCTGCTAAGACGAATGCCAGGCAACTGCGAAAAATAGGACGAGACTAACTATACATGCAAGTCGCCTCAACTGGATGGAAATAGCACAGCCTGAGAACTGAGGAAAGCTGCTTGGTTTCAGGGGCTCAGTACCACAGTCAACTAGCGCACTGCTCTACGCTCTGGCTGTCTTATCAGGAGACATCTCTTTATGAACCCTTGACGCTAATGATTAGTAAGATTATTTGAGAAGTCTTTGCAGAATGCCGTGTGACACAGGAGGTCTTTACGTGATTGATCTGGTGGTCTGTGACTAGTTTGGTCTTTTACAATGGTATGCCGTGCACAAGGCTTAAAATGTTATGCATTTAAGGTGAAAAAACAGTCAGATTTTCGCTCAATCAATGATTCTAAATATGGCCCTTCATCAAAGCTTCAGGAGTTCATCATATATTACCTGTAGAACTCTTTTCGTTTTACTATCAACTGACCACCAGCCAGGTATTAATTGACTAATTATCTATTTGATACAGGAGGCCATACCTTTCCCATGTTGGCAGGACAAAGACCTGTCTAATTATTAAAGTTTGGCAGACCCCCGTGCTGCATGGGGATGCGAGGTGGGACAGCATGAAGCTGCCACTGAAGCTGCCACCCACGGATGGCAGTGAGGCTGCTGCCCACGCAGCCTGCCGGGAACGTGCGAAGGAGACGTGCAGACAATGGGCAGGAAGTGCCTACTGATCTGGCGTCACCTCAAAACACGCCTGCCAAGGGCTTTAAATACACGTGCGCAGCAGGCAGGCCTCACTCACCCCCTTCGCTTACATTTATTTACTTAGCAAATTCTTGTACAGTTGAGAAAGCATATATGTCATATAGTACCTGGCGCAATTGGGGTTAAAGGTCCAACAGAGAAATCAAGGGTCACTAATGAGCTAAGAAATCACTCTGCTGATAACCAGGGACTTGAACCAGCAACCTTCCGTTCACAGGCCCAGCATCCAACCCACATATTGCCCTTCAGGAGCATGAGATGAAAGCACATGAAAATGAAATTATTTCTGGTCCATCATTGTGTAGTTCCCACACTTACAAAGCACAAAGTCAGGTGAAGATGTTCAGTGACATGGTGGCAGTCCTTCAAATAGAACTATCGTCCCCCTGGATGTGTTTCCAGTGCGGAGCCACATGCCATCCAGTGAGTGTGTAGTGCAGAGCCTCACCTGGTTGTAAAGAGCACAGATGTGCAGGGCTGTATTGCCAGAGGCATTCTGGGCGCTCATATCAGCCCTGTAGAACAGCAGATGCTCCAGGTGCTGGACATGTCCGTACCGGCAGGCCTATATCCCACAGAGAAGGAAACCAACAATGACTAACGGCGGACACACACACGCACACACCAGCATGCACAGACACACACGAACACATGTGCACACACATGCACACCCACACAGGCACGTGAACACCCACATGCACACACACACACACACACACACACACACACACACACACTAGGTATCTATATCTTTGTGGGGACTATTTCATTTCAACGGCCATAACTATAATCCCGACTATGACAACCTTAACCCTACCCAGCTCTAACCCTAACTGTAAGTAACCAAGCAAAATACATGGCATTTTTAGTTTTCTGATTGCATTCACAAATTGTAATAAAACTGAGGTTATCTTTGTGGGCACCTTAAAAAAGTGTATGGAAATCTAGTCCCCACAATATAATAATTACAAAAATGCACTCACACATCTCATTCATGACTCTTACTCAAATACGATGACTTAGCCAGTCACAGCTGCATAACCTTTGAAAGTACAGTACAGTTTCCAAGGTAACAGCACTAATACTGATGAATTGTAATCTCTCATTAACAAGTAGCATTCTACAAATGCAGCTTTGAAATGTGTTCAGCTATAATAAATGATAGCACACAATAAAGCAGTCGGTGTTACTTCCCTATTTCAGATCATTAGGTGATTGTGATTGTCAGAAAAGGCTCTATCAACATCCATATCCACACAACGGAACTTCATTTAATCTCTTCATATGATCTAATACTGACCCATTCGTCCCGCATTCCACCCACTCAGTAGCTCTCAGACTCTCAGATACTTGAGCCGCAATTGATTTTATTTAAAGGTGAGTGAATAAAAATACACTTCAAACCACTCAGACTACAGATATACACTGCAGGCATATGCTGGATCATCATATCTTGCGATTCAAGCTGTTTCAATGGCATTTTGTTACTTTAAGAAAAAGCAAAGGTTGTAAAACGGACAGAGGGAAGTGTGGTTCATCAATAATTAAGTGGTCTCACAGTAGGTAGTGAGGCATTCACACAACACTTCTATCGTTCATCATGAGAAAAGGTTCCCAAAATAATTCTTTCTTGATAAATGTTGGTTGTGTTGTACAAAAAGACAGCTACAGTTTATTTACTGGAGGCTTGACAGCAGCCAGGTTAACATTTATCTGAAGGAGGCAAACAAACACTATGTAAATGAACACCTGGTCTACCACTCTGTCCTCCACAGGTAAAATGCACAATACTGTAGTACCTAAACATGGCCACAAGATGTCAGGATACCTTCATAATTCTAAGGCAGGACTTTACCTAACTACTTGATGCACAGCAATCAGAACTCAGAAATGCTGACAATTTACTGTTGTGCCGCAGAAAAGAAACGTTACAAACCATGCATAAATTTAAATTATTAAGGAAATGGACATTAATTATCAAGAAACAAATAATAGTGGAATAATACATTAGAGAAATAATGGCAGAAACACAAAAATATGCAAAATAATCAATAGAAAAACAAATATGAAGCTGATATCAATAAGAGTGAATTGGCCATGTAAGAACCTCTGGATGCTGAATCTACAGGCTGATTTCAATGACTCACAATGCCCACTAAGAATATTCACTGAATAAAAAAAATATACTTTGCACAATCAAATGAACGAGACAGCAGTACACTACCTTCATGGATCTTAAATTTACACTCAAGCAGTAAGAGTGCTCAGTGAAAAATGATGTGTGTTGGTTCTCTTGTTGAAAAGTGTTGATTCTCTTTCACGGTCCATGGAATACCTTGACCGTAGATGCTCTTATTGCAAACACAAATAAAGACCTTTACAGACATTCTTCTATTTAAGACCCTCAGCTGGGCTCCAGCCAGGGCAGTGAGATCCCCTTACATTGGGCATCCTGGATTTTGCAGCAGGACACTGTATGTCAAGTTCCATGGAAAGAGCAGGATGGACCCAGGGTCAGATGTTACATGGGAAAATGTTCACAAAGCAGCTTGTCTTTGTTTATAGGAAGCAGAAAAATAACAGGCAGTGGGACTTCCAGACTGTGTGCAGGGAATTTTCTGGGCAGTAAACAGAAGAAGCCAGTGATGACTGTGTGCGTGTGTGTGTGTCGGGGGGGGGGATTTATCTCTTGAGCGGTAGCTGGCATTCCTGGGAGGACCCAGTATACGGGAAAGGGCGGGTGACCCTCCTGTAAAAGGCATTTACAGATAACAGGGGGATGCATCTCCGTTCCGGAGAATGGGAATGTTCTCCGTGAAGAGCAGCACACACACGGGTGGGCTGCCGTCGTCGCCAGCTGAGCCCCCCCTTCCACACCGCCTCAGGAAATTAACCCCTAGCTATTTGCTGGCCAGCCAGCTGTGCCTTTGTCTAGAGAATTAACTTCATCAAATATACTTAGTCAGGTATATTTGCACGCATTTCCATCTAAATAATTGGAGCCTTGACAAATTTTTATTGCTCATACAATATTGATCTTAAATTATTATTCATTGAGTCAATATCATAGAGCATAAACAACTTTTCATAAACCAAATCAAACTTTATGCCCTATGAAATTAAGAAGGATTTTTTAATGCATCATACCAGCATATCTCCGCATGTTTTCAGGTCCTTTTTTGACTTAATAATATCGTAATGTAACATTAAATCAATAAGCACAACACAGCAGACTAGACTGTAGTGTCCTGTGGAACTTAATGGCATATTTCTTTAGGCATACTGTCCTGTAGGGCTGCTCGATTATGGCAAAAAATCGTTTTGACCAAAATCAAAAATCATGATTTTTTTTAGTCAATATTTTGATCACAATTACTTAACGTGATTACTTTGGGGTTGACTTGTGAAAAATCATGCATTTACTGAACTTTTAGAAAACTTGTCTTTTGAACGGTGGATTTCCTTGAACTCTAAATATAATTCAACTGAGAAAAAGATTAAAAGGGGCTGGAAATGGGTGCCCTGGATTTTTATCACAAGACAAAACGGGAGCATCACTGTGAAACAACATGAGGTACAATAATTGTTTTTATTTTGATTATTTTGTTTTGATAATCGTTGGAAGCCAAAAATCATAATTTGAATTAAAATCTGATTAACAGCCCAGCACTATGGTCATGTGAAGGAAGTCCCAGAAAAACCTAAGAACTTATTTGAGAAAATGGTCTTAAATATGTGCATGACAAGCATGCAGGGGGACCTTTAAGACAGTGAAATCTGACCCCAGTGAGGCTGACCAATCAGGCTCACCTGGTGAACTTCATGCCAGCCGTTCTCGTCCTGACAGCTGATGCTGGAGTGTTCCTGGAGGAGCATCTCGCAGCAGTTTGGGTCCCCACCTACCATGGCTGTGTGGTAGAGTGCCGTCAAGCCTCGACTGTCCTTATAGTCAGGGGAGGCACCCAGCTCCAGCAGTGTCTGTGGGGCAGCCACACCAGGTCAGGGAGAGTGAGCACTTTGGGAAGAACAGCTGGTAAATAAACTTTAAAGAACTGGAGTTTAAATGGCATACTTCAGTGTGATTAATCATTCAACCCGCTGAAGCTTTTTGACTTGTCGGGACCTCAAAAGCACATCCAAGCCCTGCCAGATGTTTGCATGACATTGCGTGCAGGTTATTTGCATGTGTTAGAAAAGAAGCATCAACTGCATCTGTACTCTAACATGGAATATCTTCAGGCTAGCCACTGATGCAGCACCAACATGAAAATGGCAGCATGTGAAGAAGGGCTACCGTCAAGGCCACCAGGTTCTTGGACTTGGCAGCTTTGTGCAGAGCAGTCATCCCGTCTTTGGCCCTGAAGTCCAAGTGGGCTCCTCCATTCCTCAAGGCCTTGATGACTTCCACAACATTGTCCAAGTGGGCGGCAAAGGTGAGTGGCGTCTCTAAATCACAGGGGAGAGGGAGAGGAAGTAAAAAGGCGGCCTGGGCACATACTCATCACCAAAGGAGAGGGGAGGAGAGGAGAGGAGAGGAGAGGAAAGGGGAGGGGGAGGAGAGGAGAGGAAAGGAAAGGAGAGGAGAGGGGAGGAGAGGAGAGGAAAGGGGAGGAGAGGAGAGGGGAGGAGAGGAACTAGCGGCACATTGTCCAATAAAAAAACATCAAAACATGAATCCAGAAAGTAAACAACAATCTTCTATTTCAGGAACCTCACACATGAATTCTCACACATTAATGCAGGCCTGAAACCATCAACTAGGTCAAATGTGAATGCAGAGCTTAATAGCTGATGCTAAGGGAGAGGATCAGTTAGCCCTAAAAGACAGATAAAGGGACAAGTCGCTGTGGACACAGCGATGGAACCGGGTCGCTGGGAGTCCAGTAACTAAAAAGCATGAATAAGATACCAATAAGACCACATGGAGCAAAAAGCAGTTCCGAAAATTACACTATGCGATATTTTCCACAGTATTACATTACCTTTAGCCAAAATTAGACTACGATTATCATCAGCACCTTTTCTATTATGAAAGAAGAATTCAAATATGATTACGGCCCCCAAAGTTAACCGCTCTGGAACCAAGTAAGGTTTCATTACTACAACCACATTTTACAATGTCACTGCCTGGTAATGAATGGGGGCTCCGGACTTGCTTTATAGCCTGCGTACCTCAGAAGCTGTTACCATTAGCAGGCTATTGTGAAGCCTTTCAAGTATTTTGTGTGACAAATTAACCATTTTCCCCCACATATAAACATGTGTACTTGCAAACCTAGAGAGCGAAAACAATTTAAATTTTAACACTTTTAATTTCAACACAGTAAAATAAAATTAATTTAATGCACACAAATATATAGAATTCAACTAATAGAACTTCGGTACCTCTGATTGTTCAAAACTAATTTGCAACAACTAGCAATTAAAACAAGAAAAGGCTGATTGGAAAATGGAACCAAACACATGAAACACAAGATGAACACAACTGAAAAATTATGCTGTGGGAAAGAAAGGATGAGTTAGAATGAGCTGGAGTCCATGGCTTTGATGGTCTGGTCTGAAGGTGTGACCTTCTCAGCCAGGCTACCACTGCAAACCTCACCAGATGAAAAGGAATGAAAACGATCACATAAACAAACAGTAACACTGAGTACAAGAGGAAGAGGCCAAATTAAAAGGTCTAGCTTGCATGCAGTCATTTTGCTAAATTTCAATTTGATCTGGCAGAAGACAACTCCAGCCAAAAACAACTAATTACCCACAACAGCTCTTGTACTGTACACAGAGCAGTTAGCTATTATAGCCTTATGGATCAAAGAAGTCCTGTTTTTTTGGCAAAGAACCACTTAAAGTGAACAGAGAAAAGTATCTGAAGTGTTGTCAGTCACACTTTAAATATTATCTCCTATCCATAGTGGTCCCTCACATGAAGGGCTGTCTGCCACAATGTTTTCAGGTTCATTGACGTGTAAACACTAAAGGGCCCGATTGATTTTAACATTCACTCAGATCAATAGCATGGATCTCCTCAAAGGTCAGCGTTCTTATATGGCTTAACTCAAGAATACCTAAAATTTCCTGTATCAGAAAAAACTAATACTCATCGTTTTGTTAACAGAAGGCCAGAAAGAACGGCCACCATCATCGTTAAACAGCTTTAAATATTCAGTGTCACAGGTGACAGTGCAGTTTGGAGGATAGTATAGCACAGTGTTCCAGATTTTGAGATTCAGGTTTTTTGAGGTTCCTATTAATATTTACTAATGCTGTTATGTAACTTATCGATGTATAAATGAGTACCATGCATGGCACTAAGATGTTATATTGCATGACTGAAAACAGCAGTACATTAAAAATATCACTGCTGTTTGTGCACTTTTCATTTAAGGTCAGCGTCATACAAGGACATGGTGTTTTTAGATGGTGGAACAGAGAGAATTGTTTTGTACATTTTTTTGTACACCTACCCACTGTGCTAGTTGCTGTAAATTAGTTCAGGGGTACAGCTATCCTCGAGTCAGGAAGAAAATAGGATATATTCAGAAGTACCGTACCACCAGTCTCTGGATCATGGTAGTTGGGATCGAGCCCCCGTTCCAGTAGCTTGGTAAGTTTATCTAGCTGGTGATGCTGAATATGATCCATGAACTTCCTCAAGTTGGCCTGGAAATGAGAGAGAAAGAGGAGAATGTATGCGTGCGAGATCCAGGTCCGGCCGCCATGCCGGTCTACACCACTCCGCCGCTGCTCCAACGATCTGGCAGTGCGCAGCATGTTTCCAGGACAAATGTTCCTTTTCACTTTCCAGGCCAGTTAAAAATAAGTAGGAGAGCAGCTCCCCCGGCGCTGGTGCCCGAGGAGGGTGCTGCATGGAACAATGCGGCCTCGGGTTGCTGCCTCACCTTGCTTCAACTCCGGGGAGACGGGTCACATGACCCAGCTGAGCTACACAGCGATCAGACGCACTGGTCAGGCCACACTGACACAGGAGAAGCTCCAGAAGCGCATGTGCTGACTGTGGTAGGTGTGATCTAGATCCCCAGTCCTCCATTCATCCAAACTCATGGAATTCAGAGAGAATCATAGCCTACTTCTCAGGATGACACTTTATACCTGGTCATATCTATATTATTTTACAGTTGCTGCTTTCCACCGTTCCACCGTGTGGTAGAAGCAGGAAAAATAACCCATGTATATCATGAAGCAAATAAACACATTGTAAAGCACCATGTACTTTTTAATCAAGTAACCTAAAGACTAATAGTGACCATTTACAAGAAGCAGCCTGAAACTAGAAAGGGGGGTTGTCAGAACGACTGGCCCGTTATCCCCCCCCCCCCCAATCCATACTCCTCACACACTCACCAACCTGGACAATTTATAGAAGTACTGAGTGGGTTAACTGGAAATGTTAAAGTTAATAAATGGGATTTTACCTGAATGCTGAGTCCTTGTTATGATACCGGTCTGAAAGTATACTTACTCATTTATTGCACATTCCACCTATATGACAATTTTCAGAATCTTTCCCCACCAATTAGGTGGTCACTTATATTCCATATTGTGTATGTTTCAATGTCCATGTCTGAAAATGTCATGTATATTATTTATATGTTTAAATATTTATATATATTTCTCTTTTGCACATCAACATTTTCTGTGGCATAACACTAAGAACTGAAACAGATTATTAATGCATTAATGCTATATATAGAGCCCTGGAGGGGCCATTTTTTCTTTCTGTGTGCATGACATACATTTAACTCATTTACATTTAATGTACCAAAAAAGATTTACAGCAGAGGGAACAGCTACAATTCTTGTGTGCTCACTGGGATGTCAACCCACTAGCTTTGCATTGTTACTGCAACGCTGCTGAGCTACATGAGTGATGTTGAAGCCGAACTAAATCATGCTTTAGTTTAACATGCCCATGAAATAAACCTGTGAATCTTCACAAGTCTCACTATACGATTAGACTATGATTCACAGTGTAACGATTTGATTATAAAGCGATGCTTGATGCATCACAATGTATCTCATCCATTATTTATTGTACAAGTAGTCAGTTTTTCGGCCATTTTAAAATTTCTCTTTATTTATCAGCTGTTCAAAACTCAGAATCAAGACTCTCACTTTATATTGAAAAAGTGGGGTTTTTTTTCAAACAAGAGTTCCATACCAGTATGTGAAAGAAAAATATTTTTTGTAGTGCATTGTAAAAATGTTTTATTCTTTAAAAAACATTGTTTTAACTTACACTTCACTATAACAAAATTCAGGACAATTCGCTATAACTTTACTGTATAATACAACTAGAATGTTCTAATATAATAGTAAAGTTCTCAAAACTGAATCAAAACAAAAATTTAATTCTCAGTTCAGATAAGGAAATAGGACCAATGGGACTATATTTCCCAAAAATGCCAAGCAGTCCAAACACAACAGAAATGACAACTGCAATGAACTTGAGAGACAGCATCAACCTGAGATGGTTCATGGCTATGTACAGAGGCAGATGTAAGAGTTGAATTTGGCTGTTACTTTAAAGACAGTATCCTGTGCACAAAAGCATGGGCTTTCATAAAGGGCCCTAGTCTATGTGTGATGGTGTTTTGTGCCTTTTTCCAAAGGTATGTACAAGAAAATGAAAGACTACATTTTCCAAGACTTAAAAAAGACAGAGTTTGTTGACAATAAATGCAGCAATGGGTTGCATGATCTCCTTGGCCCTTTCGGATTTCAGGGCTAACATTCATACAGTCGCTTCCTGTTTGGTTTGCTGATTGGCTGCTAAATTTCCTGCAGTTGCTAACTAACTGTAACTCAGGGTGAAAATGAGTAATGTGATTTCTCATATTTGTTGCATTGCCAAAGCGTTTAATCTTGACTCAACATGAGTTACATAAAACATATGTTTTATCCAGCTCTTTTTTCCCTTTAACTTCATAAAAACCAAAGTGTGCCCAGATATCTACTTTCAGGATATTGGGTGTGCTTTCAATCTCTGGATACTCTCCTTCCACCATGTTTCCAATCTGAATTGCACAGCTGGAGCAAAAGTTTAATGCAGCTTCCAGAAGACATTAAGCCTGCTCATGTTATTATAAATCTAGGAATACTACTAGATCCATCACTGAATTTTTATCAGCGTTTATAAGTCCCACACCAAAATTGCATTTTACCATCTCCATAATACTGCCTGCCTTCGACCATTTTTTTCTAGTAATGATGCACAAACTCTGCTTCATGCTTTCATTATGTTCTATATTGACTATTATAATCCCCTGTTCATTGGCCTACCTGCAAATTCTTTACAAAAGCTTCAGTTTGTTCAGAAGTCTGCTGCGAAAGTCCTCACTCATAACCAGCTCTCTGCTCACATCACCCATATTCTCTGACTGTCATATTGGTTATCAGTTCTGTCCCATATCAAATTCTAAATTTTATTACTTACCTTCTAAGCTCTACATGGCGTTATACCCCCTTGCCTCAGTGAACTCTTGACCCCTCACTCTCCCCCTCACTCTTTCCAGTCATTTAGCTGTAATCTACAGTAATCCTTGTCCCTTGCACCATGCTTTTCACTATGGGTGGCAGGTCATTCAGTGCCATTGCCCCCAAACTCTGGAATTCTCTTCCTCAATCGCTCTGTCACTGTTTTTCATTCTCCATTAAAGCCTTCCTGTTTAATGAACATTGCTGTCCAGTGTAACCAGAGACTTTGGATTTATGAAAGGTGCTATATGAATATAACTCTTAAATTATTATTTATTATACTATTATTTCAGAATAACTTGATGTAAATTTATTTAATTATATATTTGAATGTACTTTAATTATATACATTTTTAAAAACAATTACCCTAGTTCTACAGCTGCTGTTTCCTTCCTTTGCTGCCACACAATGCTGCTGCTTAATTTTTGGGGACATTTGTCTGAAAGGTATAGATCTTCATCCATATAATAGTTTTCTGAAGTAGTTATAAAATCCATCTAATACTTTTCGACTTATCAGATTCACAGTGTCAAATGTCATCTGCTTTTACCTTTCCCTTTGTTGCCACTAAGTGGTGCTGCTTTCATTTTTGAGTGATCTGTCTCAAATTATAATCACTTTCAGTTATCACCCGTAAAGTTTGAAAATGAGCTGTCAAATAGTTTTTGAGTTATTGTCTTAAGCATAGCATCTGTGGTGTCAGCAGACTGATCCCAAACCATATGTATTCCCCATCTGGGGAATACCATAATTCAGACTTTAATTCTAGCCCAAATCCATGGAGAAGTCATGGATGAATTATCAACTTATTTGTGATGAGACAGGGCTTAATACCTTGTCATGGGCAAAATGATTGATGTCTTCTCCAGTTTGACGAAATACACTAATTTGTCCTGAAGGAAGACGGTCACCTACATGTTTCACTAAAAGCATTTTGTCTTACAGTGGGCTGAATTTAAAAAAAAAAGGAAAAAGTGGCAGATTAGATGAGCATTGAAGTGACATTTAAAAGGATGGTCTTTGACAGTTTTACTAAGCAACAGCCTCACTAAACGTGGAACACAAATTACTTCTATTCAATAATAAAGAGGGGAGTTCCGCTCTATCTCATAAACCCAGCAGACAGCACAATGACTGGTAAATGTTTGGAATGTGAAGAAAGTCCTCAGCTAAACCCTGAAAAGTCAGCTATGAGGGTGATGACTTCACTGCAAACTCTGTTTGTCTTGCTTCAAGGTGCAAAATGAGCCCTGCTTGACAGCATCACTGCTGATGATCGTGGCACCAAAACGGAAGTAGCAAATACTGTCATGATTTAAATCCATAGTCTAAAAGGCATAGGCACTTCCCAAGGATTGGGATTTTCATTCCTTTTCTTAATTGGTCAAATGAAAATTACATTATCTGGACAATATTTGAAAATCAGTCACGAATTAACAAACAACTGAGACACTACATGGCGGTAGCCATCAAAAAGATCAAATTCCCCACTTTTGTCCAATAATATGTAAACCTTGAACATACTCTATGGAATGTGTAATTAAAAGCTGGATTAGATCTGGCAGACAGATTGGAAGAGAAAATGAAATACTGCTTAGTCTGGCCGGAGTAATAAAGCATAATGTCGGGCCTAATAATCCCCCGGACTGTTAACCTGCAACCAGGCCAAAGAGACGTAATGATGATGGATCCGTGAAGGCAGTTGATAAGACTCAAGGACAAAGGACATCACTTCAGGTGGAATCAGTACATATGGCACAATCGAGGCATGCCAACGCAAGAAATACCCCATTCAGATCAACTGGGTTCTTCAAAAGGTAACCATCTAACAGTACATCTAACCACTGATGGTCCAGAAGGACAGAGGAGACCTGTGCCTTTTGCCATTAAGGAGAAGCTCCTGCGAGAGTCTGTCTCCTGCTGTGTATCAGTCAGCACAAATAATAGGATTATGTTCCCAAACATGGCCATTTATCACTTTGCCAAGGAGGGCCGCAAATGAGAACCAAGCCCGACTCATAAAAAGCCCAGGCTGTCAGGGGGTGGAGCCAAATCTCCAACTTGGGTAAATCCTGTGGCATAACACTATCTGCTTTGGGGGTGAAAAACAGCCAAGCCCCATCTGTCTCACATTAGCAAATCCTCAAGAAATAGCTATTTTCCCATCGGGTGGTACAGTAATGATGCAGCTGGCATTCAGAAACCACTCAGCTCTTAGCTCTGATACAATCAGCCTGCCGCCACGTCTCTTCCTGTCAGGCCTCTTCTGTTTCCCTACATTCAAATGGTCAATAAGATTTGAGGCTGGAGCTCCATCTCAATCACAGAGTCATGTAGGACAGCGAGAGGTGACCTGGAACATTATGCTAGTATATAGGAAAAGGTCAGATGGCACAATATATAAAATGGAAGGTTCCTAGTGGACAAACTTTAAACTTTCTGATTGGCCTGATTAACATACTGTAGTGATGGCAGACATACATGTACATGTGTCCTACATCTCTCACCTTCGTGTGGAGTTTGGCGATCTGCTTCTCGTCTATATTTGGTTGCTTGTAAACTCTACTCTTGTAGCGAAACTGTAAAATGAAAAAAATGGAGCAAATATTACTGTCATTTAACCGAAATGATTTACTTTCACGTTGATAGTGGTTCCCAAATACATGTGCAATACAGTTCTGAAGTTGTGAAATACAGTAAACAGGCACATCCACTTTTACTCTGCATATACTGCACCGTCTTTACACATAGATAATATGCATAGTGACAATAAAAAAACGACACATTTGGACCAAAATTTTGGCTAAAACTGATATTAAACATTTTCAGGTAAAAGATAGATAATTAGCCATACTCCCTGTAAGTTGCAGAGTAGCTGCATAGAAATAGGAATTCCAGAGGAGACATAACCTCTAATGAAGGCACCCCTTTGCTGATTGGCTGGGGGTAATCCCTGAAGAGGCGCTCTTCCTCCAGAAACTTTCCGTCCCGCCCATTGCTTGCAGGCTGAAAGAGGCCGTAGTTCAGCACATCCTTCAGGCTTTGGTTGAGTGTGCACAGGATCCGTTGCTTGGCAACCCACACAGTGGCATCGGGGTTAAACCTCATGCATTTCTGCTCAAAACAAAGAGAAGGCTAATCGTCACACTTTTTAGCAGAGGAGAATGTGCAAAAAACATAAACCAAATCTCCATAATCACTGTGTCTTACAAAAGGATTTGTTTACAAATGCATAGGTAGTGGCTTATTTTTTTGTAGCATAAAGTATTTGTTAATAACATAACATCGGGAGACCAGGTTTATTTTCAGTAACCCAATATCATTCTGCTACAAAGCCGGTTACAGGTTGAAACACCAGCATCGTTAGTTGCACCAATTAATAGCAGAGTATGCTAAGAATCCTGCTGACAACCTGCTGACAGCACATATAACCATCTGATAAGGCAAACTGCTAACAGTAAAGCCTAAGAAGATAAGAAAGAACTTTATTGATCTTCCGGGAGATGGGGGTTTCATTGCAAAAATAAATCCAGCACAATAGTCCCCAGAAAAGAAATATAAAAAAACACCCAACACACAAAGTATATAGTACAGTGCAGGTAGTACGTGAGGCAGAAACGTGGAATCTGCAGCTTGTCAGAAAAATGAAAGCATGTTATTTTACAGAGAACATTTGTCTGCTAATTATAGAGTAAATCAATTGCAATAAATTTGGGAAACTGCTGAATATATCTAACTGCTTACAACAAATTAGCCTCGAACATCTAACACTTTCCTGCATTATTCAGTCATTCAAAGACAATAAAAGTAATAAGTTAATTCTGTTTCCACTACGACAAACATGGCTGTCCAAACTGAAAGCATTTCCTCATGAAGAGGATGAAGGGGCAGCGTGTGTCACAGCCATTAAGCAGCAGGCTAATTCCAATGGTGTGAGCTTTCCTCTGAGGGTCTTGGGCATGACAGGCTGCTTCTATACAGAAGTAAACTACCTAAATACATTACTTTTAGCAGATAGAGTACAGAAAGCCACACTGGCAGTGTAAAATAAGCCAATAATGCTGTTTGGATTTCATGTATGCAGGACTGAAGATACAAAGGCAGACACAAAAGGACTGAGTGACTGCATCCTGCACATCCACTACAATTCAGGTACTTTCCCAGAAATGAAAAGCACAAAAATGTTATTCAAAAACATTGTGGAGAGCATTGAGGCATTCTATTCTAGCATCAGTGGCACTTCCACAATGTGGTGGCAATGGGAATCCTCCAAGCTTTCTCATCCTTTTACTTAATAGAAGACGTGTGCATTTTGCACCACAATGATTTCCCTCTCCTGCGAGAAAACAGATTCATACAATTACACCTGCAATCTGGAATTCAAACAGATGGTAAAATAGTAATTTTCCCAGCCCAGGGCTCTCCTTCTGCAGCATAATCCTTGTTTGAAGTTAAGTCCCACAAGCTGTTGTCGGTTTATTTTTCACCTCAAGCCTCCAACTTCTTCAATTCACCTTATACTTATTTCTGGACTGATGTCCTAAGTTTAAAACAAAGCTTCACCCAGATGAACTCACACATAAAATTAAAAATCTTATTAAACAGGACGTGGAAATTACAAAGCGATAGGATTCAACTGATCCTTTAAATCTGAATGTAGATTTTCATATGTGGGTGTCAGTATTAATCTGGCCAAGTGTCAATCTTCCCAGACAAAAGCGCACACAGTGTCCAGAGCCTGAGGAAGGGGAACGTGTTGGGGAGGGAGGCAGGTGGTGAGTGTAATCTTGCATTTTGCCATGAAACCTCTGCCTGGAGATGACAGACAGGCCGGCTGCGTGGTTCTGGGCTGGCGACAATGAGCCTGTCGGCCTCCTGTCAATCAGGCCGAGTGTCAGGCCGCAATCCAGTGGCAGATAATTGAGTGCCGGCAGCAGCAGACGTGTGAATTGTGCTCAGTTCCTGCCAGGCCAGACTATGGGCAGCTGAACAGGGATGCAAGAAAGCAGCAACTGAGTACCTCTGAAGGAGAAGCAGAGCAGCACCTGCGTCCTCTGGTGGACTGGCTTGGGTATGACGTAGACAGAGGGACGGGTGGGACACAATGCTGTAAAGGTGGCAATGATGTTCCAAAAGGTCCCAGAGCCCTGCTAATGGGCAATATCCCTTTGAAAGCATATCGGTGATAAAGGGTCCCAGCTACCAAGCTGGGTGGGCTACCCTAGTTAAGAAATACTGCAGGCTGTACTGGGCTGGCCTTTGAGAGACCAAGCTTGCACTGCAGAATGATCTGAACTCAGAACTTGGGCTCCCAAACCATATCCTGTTTGAAAGGAACAAAATAATTCCCAGTCTTTGTGCTGTAATTGCACGTTTTCTGGCAGAAACATAGACAATATAGAGGCAATCGGTGAAATGGGTTCTTACCCAGAAAACTAAATGTAAGACTCATAATCAATTCCTTTTGTACAACAATTGAAAGGCAAAAAGTAAGAGACCAGCAATTTGACTTAAAATGACTTCGATCCACTTCTCTTCATAATGTTTGATACCCGAATGATGGGAGATAAATTAGCTCCTCTGCTAATGCAATGTATCTATAATTTCTGGCTTTCTGTTCTTCAGAAGCCTTATCATGTGTCAAAGAAAATGAAGAATGCATGTTTTACAATCGTGGCCTTAAAATGCTTTGCAGGTATAACACTAAACAGAGCAGACAGAATGCCACACCCATGGGAACAGTGACTGTAGTAGTCTTTTGTGCATGTGTACTAGACTGCCCAGAGACAAAGGTGCTTCGCTGGAGGCCACAGCCACACATGAAGAACGAGCAGGAAGGTGGCGGTGAGGCCCAGTGGACACATGTGATCACTCACGGTCTGCTGCAGGTCAGGAATGACCACACGAATGACCAGCGTATTGTTCTGGGTATCCTCCATCTTGCTGGTTGGCCGCTCTGATGTGGCCTTTATGGTCTCATAGATGGTTTCCTCTTTGGAGCTGTCAGACTCGGATTCCATGGAGTAGTCGGAAAAACTCTGAGCCATCTCATCCTCACTGGATGTTGGGCTCCGGGGCATATTCAGCAGTGCGACCAAATTCAGCTGTAAGAGTAAAATACGGGTGACAAAAGTGAGAAGAGAAAAAAAAGTTATTTATAATGTTATATAGTAGCAACTCTTAAAAACGCAATTTATGCAAATATGAATTTAAAAGGTAGGGCTTTTTTCAGCTGCAAAACGTCCCTTAGCTTCCTGTTTAATGGTAATTCTGCTACCCTTCTAGGTTGCACCCAGACAAAAATAATCACATATACTGCAACACAGCATTAGGAATGAGAAGGAAATACTTAATGTAATGTGGTTTATACTATGTCCTACTTAATTCCAATTTGAATTCTAATTTAATTATTTAATTTTGCTGAAAGGTGTAACACATTCATAAAGCAATATATCAGAAAGGTGAGGCATGTGCAAGGAAATTTTGAATTGCTTAGCTTTACTTGAAAAATACTTGAATACTTGAAATAGTTATGCATTTGCCTCTTACAGAACAATATCAGTCAGCAATGCAATCTGTTCAGAGAATAACAATGAGTTTTAACATCTGAACTTCAGAAAAAAAGTTTAGTAAAGGAATTAACTGCTGAGTCCTTGGAATACCCATTAGGAGAAAAAGGCACTGAAATACAGTACAGACACACTTTCAGTTGTGTTATAAACAGAGATGCTCACACGTCCAAGTCAAGTTGCAAGTCTTTGGTCAGAAGTCCAAGTCAAGTTGCAAGTCTTTGGTCACAAGTCCAAGTCAAGTTGCAAGTATTTGGTCACAAGTCCAAGTCAAGTTGCAAGTCTTTGGTCAGAAGTCCAAGTCAAGTTGCAAGTCTTTGGTCACAAGTCCAAGTCAAGTTGCAAGTGTTTGGTCACAAGTCCAAGTCAAGTTGCAAGTCTTTAGTCACAAGTCCAAGTCAAGTTGCAAGTCTTTGGTCACAAGTCCAAGTCAAGTTGCAAGTCTTCCATGGTTGTAATGAGCATTCAATGCCATCTGGTCTGATTAGAACACTGTATTAATATATCTAAAGAATTTAAAGTATGTACTGCACTCTTTTATCTGTTAGCACACAGTATCATTTATTAGTGGTACAGTATATGATCAGGTACTTTAAATAGGTTATTGCAATGCAATATGAAAAAAAACACACACACAATGAAAGCTTTCCTTTAAAGTGAATAACTGTGTTTTGCAACATTTTCCTTTTTTCACCTTTTCAAAATATTTAGTGAATCTAATCAAGTTAACCTCCCTTAATTACAAAAAAAGCTAATGTTAGATTGCTGATTCTGTTAACTTTCCTTTCACATTACCAAGTGACTGACTGGTCTATCTGCATTTTGAAGTGCCTGATGTTGTCGATCCAGCATCCTTTACTTCAGGAATCCTTAGTTCCGGTCCTGGAGGCTCAGAACCCAGCGCAGTTTGCAGATTTCCCAGCTCAAAAACATCTTAATCAGCTTATTACCAGGTATAGTAGGTGAGTTTGACAGATTTCACAGCATTGTAAGCGTAAGCCTAACTGCTTGGAATGCTTTGCAATACTGCTATCTAAGGAAATGCTATTCTTAAGAACATAAGAAAATTAACGAGAGGAGGCCATTTGACCCATCAAGCTCGTTTGGGGAGAACTTAACTAATAGCTCAGAGTTGTTAAAATCTTATCT